>BPLS01029614.1:129650-201113 GCA_019656275.1 Rhododendron kiyosumense | reverse complement strand
TGTTGAAAAATGTATGCATTATAATTTGTTGGAAAATTATATGTATTACTATTAATTATTTTGATGATTAATTCAATGATATTTTTATTCGGAAAATACAAAATTATCGAAAAGTCCTCTCACGGACTAAATATTCTCGTGACCTTGAAAAATAGCATAAAAGTCTCATGGATTCAATGATTAATATTTACAAAGACCTATTGAGCTCAATACATTCTTTAACAATTTTATTTAGATGAATTTTTGAGCTACAGGTTGACAAACCGGCTGACAGGCCGGCTGTCAAACCAGAGGAGTGTGTCTACCGGAGGACACCAGACGACCAACCGGACGACCGCCTGGTCGACCGCCCGGACGACCGGCCAAAGCAAATTTTGTCCAGTCGTGCAGACCCAGATCTAAATCCAACGGCTCAAATTAAACTCCAACGGCAGGATTTGAAGTACAACGGCTAGAGAACAGAACCAGGGCATAAAGCACTTGAATTGATTATTGATTCATCACAACAAAAGCTCTTACACTTTCCAAGCAAAAAGATATTGCTCTTTTCTCTCCTAGATCCAAGAACAGTCCACTTACTCTCTTACACTGTGATATTCTACTGTTGTTGGAAAACTTTATTGTTGTGAGCTTTCATCTTCTCATTATTCATCAACAACTTGTAACCCTAAGTGAGTGATTGAGGGAGATCACTTGTAAACCTTAGAAGACCAAAATCTGGCCAGATTTTGGGTGTTTGTTTTTAAGAGTTTTTGAACAAAACTCTTGCGGTTGTGCTAGCTCCTCGGGAAAGCTAGAGGCATACGGTTTTTGTAAGCACCCGCAAGACTTACAAGTTGTAATCTTTTGAAGATTATTGGAACCTTCAAGTAATTGCTTGAGGAGAAGTGGAGTAGGCCGGACCGTGGACAAATCCGGACCGAACCACTATAAACGGGTTCTATCTTTCTAACTCTCATTCTATTTGATTGCATATATTGTTAGAAATTATTTTTATTGGTAATTTTTACTTGCAATCCTATTCACCCCCCCTCTAGGTTGCATTATTTGGGTAACACAGGGGTTTGATTTTGTTACTGTCTAATTTTTCACAATGAAAAGAGCAGAAGACGAAGCACGGAAGCAGCACGCCTAACGCTGTAATTAATGGTTTATTTTTTTTGTTTTTATTTAAATTTTTTTCGGATTTGTTAGTTTGTCCTTAACTTTTGGGGAAATATTGCAACGTTATGATGAGAGGAATCTAAAAAGTAAAAAATTATGATCGAAATCAAATTTTTTTTGAATAAAAACAAAAATAAGCCAATTTTTTCTTCTTTATTAAAATTTTTTTGATTTCGATTAAAATTTTTTACTTTTTAGATTCCTCTCGTCATGACGATGCAATAATCCCCAAAAATTAACGACAAACTAACAAATGTGAAAAAAATTTGAATAAGGACAAAAAAATAAGCTACTTTGCTTATTTGTCCAAACAACCCAACTATTCTGAAAAAGGTAACCTAAAGAACATACAACTACTATGAAGTTCAAATCTCACCTTAATTCATTTAACACCCTTGAGAGAGAGAGAGAGAGAGAGAGAGAGAGAGAGAGAGAGAGAGAGAGAGAGAGAGTAAGAGTTTCTTGAGCCGCAAGTGATTTTTTTCTCTTCGTTCATATACGAAAATCCTCGAGTCGTACAAGTTTGGAAATCTTTCCAAGTTTCCGTATTGTAATAAGACTAGGACTCCTCTAGGCCGGCTAATGAATCCTTAGTTATTTATTATCATCAATAACTTCAACCCTACTCTGTTTTGGAGCTTTTTGCACATTCTATATCCTAGCTCTAGGGTTCATGCACTGGAAGTAACTTCTACCCCCTCAACTAGGAGAAGAAGAAAAAACTCCCAGATCACTCTCTCTGTCTCTCATGGCAAAGAGGGGAGTGAACAAAAAGAGTTGTTCTGGTCTACCACCACCACTGCGGAAAAGAAGGGCTACTGCTGCCGCGGCAGCCGCCACCATCTCAGAACTTCCAGATGATGTAATTTTCGACATTCTAGTAAGAATCAAGTCCATCATTAGATGCAACCGAGTATGCAAGAAGTGGCGCAAACTGATTCTCCAACCCCGCTTCGCCAAATTGCATAGCTCGAGGTGGTCTCTTCCTCTCAGTCTTATCTCTTACTGTCCCTCTGACGGCCCCACCAACCTCGCTCACTTCAGCATTCTCGAGCTTGATGACGACGATCTTGCCCATTTAGGCCGCCAAAACGCCACCGTGACATTCAGATCTGAGATTTACATCCCCCGCTATGGCAATAAAGGACAAGTAATAGGAGCATGCAATGGGTTGGTTTGTTTGCGCGTTGATAATGATGTTGTTGTGTGTAACCCAATTGTTCAAGGACGACGACCTTTTGTCCTTCCAAAACCGTCAAAACTGGCAAATAGTTGGTCAAGTTTTGGGTTTGGGTTTAGTCCATTGAGTGATGAATATATACAAGGTCTTGAGATGTAATGAAACGCAAAGAGAACATGTTAATGATATTATTATATCGTTTGAGGTTTGTACCCTTGGGAGGGATGATACATGGCGGAGCATCGGAGGAGGAGGGCACAACGGAATACCATTCCCTCGCCGTTCTACGTCCCTTGGTATTGATTTTGTGTGTGTGAATGGTGAACTTTATTGGCTAGGGCAGGACATGGCTTCAAGATTGTTATGCTATTTTGATGTGGAGAACGAGAAATTGGGAAGTACTTTCTCCTTGCCTAGTCAAATCGAGGGTACCGTGCAACTTGAAGTTTTGGAGGATTTTTTATACGTTTTCAATGTCCATCGGGAAAGTCATGTAAATGTGTGGGTGATGAGAGAGGGCTTTGGATATGGAAACAGGTTTATAAGCTACCATATCCAATCCAACCGATAAAAGTTTTCAAAGACGGAACTGTATTGATGATTCTGAATAAATTTATTGCCGATCAAGAAAAATATGGCAAAGTTCTTGCATCTCAGAATCCTCAAATAGGATTAATTAAGTATCATGAAGCTCTATCTTTACCCGAATCAATTGCTCATGCACCAAGCTTCCTTTGCCCGCCATGGTTGCTATGAAGGGTAAAAACTTCACTTCAATTGTGAGATCATACCGGCTTTTATTGTACGTACGTATACTAGATCATGTGATTGTTTGGGGTACTCTCTTTTTTTTTTTTTTTTAAGGTACTTTCATGGTGGTCTTATGAGATTTTGATTGCTTGCATGTTGTTGGTTTTTTTCATAGGTGCATTTAAGGTTAATGATAAAGCCATGAGTACTTTTATGATGCGACGAAAACTATTTTGACTTGACATTTTTATCCTCACCGGACAAAAATAACTATCTTCTCGTGGATATAAATAAGGAGTGTTAAAATCAATTTACTTAAAGGCTATGTTATATTTGAATGCTTAGGGCCTGGTTTGGAATATACAGAAAATCTATTTTTTTATTTTAATTGTATTTTTGTTGGGGTTTGCTTTTGAAATATAGGCCTGGTTTGAATTGTTCAACGTTTTAGAATTATTATGAGACGTTATGAATCACCAACACTCCTAACTGTTTAGCCTATCATACATATTTTTTGTCGTGTACCCGCCATGTCCGTGTCATCATTTATTCTGTCACGCCCTCGATTTTCAAAATAAATAAAGATAGCTTTTTATAAATAAAAGTCATCACATTATCTTACATAATACCCCAAAAGAGTTCATCATGCCCCAATCACTAATATTACAGATTCGACTCCAAGAGTTTGAATATATTACATCATAAAAAGAAATAGAGTTAAGATTCTATTACATTCCCAAAACATGTTTTATCAAAAGTCCATGAGTCTCCTTTGCCACTTCTTTCAAAAATATGCACTTGAATGCATGCACTTCACTCCATTCTACTGCTCCGGGTTCACACCTGAAAAATGATAGATTGAGCTACACTAGCCCAGTAGAGAAATCTACACAACCATTATATGCAAATGGGATGACTGGTAGGATGAATAACAAAAGCAAGAGTGAATAACAGAAGCAAGGTACGATATCTCAATGGAAAGAAACAAAACACGACTAGTAGTTTTCCCAATGTCGATGACCTGAAAGAAGTATCATGACTACACACCAAGGCTCTAAGCTAACCACAACACCCTATTCCGAATACTCCATCTGCTCTTCGACTTCACTTTAGTCATAACGTCACACATTTAAAGAAAAGAACCTGTTGATACATGACTCTATAGTGTTGTTTCGACAACCAATCATTTCTCTCGTACATTCATCAAACAAACCCTTACGTTTACTCACATACATCACTGTTGCAATCCCGCATCACACATCATAAGCAAGTGCTATTTCCGGGCTGTTTATGGAGCCCCGCTACTCCTTACAAATACCGTCCCCACTAAAGGTACTAAATCACATCACATAGTATAGATCACCATACCACGATTCCTCCAATACATCTCACGAATCAACCGGTCATCTCAATCACATATAATGGTTTCACAACGAAGACTTATTCACAAGAGGTAATAGCTGTAATAGTAATAGGGATAATCCGACTTCATTCAACTCCTAATAATCACACCATTCATTCTTCATATAAGCATTCACATATCAAAGGATATTCTCTTGCAACGGCTCATATAGTTTCACCTTACAACTCATAAAACCATACAATTTACGCAAGTGACGTATCATAATTCAAACATAAGGAAAATGTCTCTCACATTCCCATGCCTAGTGTTGCTTAACTCAAAGGGGTGTTCTATGTGTTTGTTTCTCACATTACATGTCCACACATATAACCTTTGCCGACCTATATTACTTATGCTCTCTAAACCCTCGTTTCAGCGTCACAAGACTCATACAGAACCCAACGACCACCACAAGGCCTAGTATACCACTAGCCTCGTCAAACCACTCAATTAAGTACGTAGGAGAACCTAAGAACATCCATGTCTCGCCCAAACGATTCTAAGGAAAAGGATTTTCCAACATCTACGAACATATCTATCTTATTTTGGCTACCAAATCTTATTGGTTAAGAATTAGGAGATGAGACCACCACCATTGGAAAGAAGACTTCCGGCACATGAATTTCGATATAAAATTTGCCCAAAACGGAGTTCGGATGAAAAAGTTACGCCCTTTCGAAATTTTGCCAAAATGCTGAATTTTTCATTTCCTACCGGTAGAAGACCACATTTTCACGAAAATGACTCTACTGGACAGCGTTTCTACCGGTAGGGCCAAAATTCCTACCGGTAGGACCTGGGTTTTCAGTCCACGACTTTCAGCCTTCACCAGAACAATTCCAACAACGAAACCAACAATCTAAGACACGATTCAAACACCAAATCAACACATAAACATATAATAGGAGTGAGAAATCCCTACCTCAAAGTTGAAGAACGAAACCCAAGCTCGATCAAATAAGCCCTAGCTCCGGAAACCTTAAATCAACTGAATACTCCTCTCCGAGCTAAACCAAACGGAATACGAGCTCAAGATCTCTTGCGGAAGGTAGAGTGAAGGGTAATTTTCGTGGGTCTCGAGTTTAGAGGCGTGATTTCGAGAGAGAGAATGAGAGAGAGGGAGAGAGTCGGGCGGAGGGAGAGAGGGCCGAGAGAGAGACGTGAGTGGGAGAATGATTCTCTACCACTCACTCTCACCTATTTATACTACAACACACATCAATTACAATTGCACCCTAAACTTCCAAATTCTATCACATTGACCCCAAATCAAATAAATTCAACAAATTTCACATTTATTCGATATTCTAACATTAATAAAACCTTTAAACGTTTTTTTTTTTTTTTGAAAATACGGGTCTCTACAATTCAGTATTGTTGTGTTCATATATGTGCTTCTAATTAAGCTGTAAAGTGATCTTTGGTTTTGTCAATACAAGGTGAAGCTTTGCTGGTTGTAATAATGTTGTGTTTTGTAGCATTTTACTGCTATGAAGTACAGTTGGTGTTGAAGAGAAAGCAAAGGTGGCATTTCAAAAAAAAAAACATATCGTATTTGACACAAAAACATGGATCAGAAAATTGCCAAGGAACCATGCGTTGGAGTTGTATTTCACGAGAACACCTGAACTTCCTCAGGTGAAATTGATCGGGGCAGCTAGTTTCATATTCGAATTCAGGGTATGCACGAATTATCTCTATGTGTGCGCGTTAGCCCTTAAGATTGTAATTACTTGTCAGATATAGGATAGTACTCCCCCCGTCCCTTTTTAACTGTCCTGCTTCGTAACTCTAACTTATTAAAAAGACATCATCATTACACATTTGACATCAACTTTTTCCTCCACTTTTCCTACTTACCCATCATCATTACACTTTTACTCACTTACTTTTCAAAATGGAATATACTTTTATGAACAAAATAGACAATTCATCAACTTTTACCCACTAACTTTACAAAATGGACACTTATTAAGGACAACCCAAAATGGAATACCGGACTATAAATAAGGGACGGAGGGAGTATACAATAAACAAATGGAAATTTCCTTTTTCAGATATAATATCCGAAATCTACTTAATTTGTTGATTAGCGCGTTTGGCTTGGCTATTTCGTATAGACAAGGAAAAATACAATGAAAGATATTGGAGGACCTTGTTAGTTCATTATTCTTTTACTTTTGTTTTTAAAATGTGGGAGGAAATTTATCCTTTGCTCATTTTCTGATTTTCCGATGTAGTGGAGAGCTCTGAATAAAAGTATTTTACATCCCTTAACATTGCTGTTAAATTTAATGGTCTAATTCATGATCCACGAGTGACTGATATATGATTATTGGCATATTTGGGTGCAGTATAACTTTCCATATGAAGCACTCCTAAGAGATACTATGCTATTTCGTGAAAAGGTGAGTTCATCGATGAGTCTTTAGTGACTCTGAATCTGTCGCAATGTTATGAAGAGTTGAACTTCTTATTACCACACCCAGTGCGACTTTATCCTGACCCTGATTCACATATGAAGACAATGTCAGGTCTCTATGAAACACACTTCATTCTAGTTGTCGTAGACTCACAGAATCACAGTAGTGTTCGTCACGTGTCAGACAGACGATCACCCTCCTTATGTGGCATATCACATCTCAGGCCATGTCATATTTGGATGTTTAGGCCTGGTTTGGGATATCTTTTCTTTCTTTGTTTTTTCAGTTTTTTTTCTTTTTTTTAAATGCTTAGGCGTGGTTCGAAATTTTGTCAATTCTAAGAATTAACCTGAAAATTGATCTTTCGTTTCGTTAATTCAAGGTGAAGCTTTACTAGTTGTAACATTCTGTGTTTGTAGCATCTTACTTCTATGAGTAGAGTTGATGATAGGTACTTAATTTACTACCTTTGCAATGTTCCTTGGTCGTTTGGTATAGCAACATGCCGAACATGAACGAGTGGTCGAAATCCCAAAAATCAGGAGTTGGACAGTGAGAGGAATAGAAAAATGTTCTGTAAATGTTGAAGAGATGACAGAGGCAGGGTATTTCATATTTGGCTTTCGACCCAATGTATCTTTCTTATGAGTTCTTTTTAAGGAAAATAACCATGGTTTGTTTCGAATCATCTCCGCATTGACTCGGGTGAGAGATTTTTTGCAAACAATGTTTGGACAGATGACTCATGCATCTAGTCATCGTGTTTTCACTCTCATGTTCCAACTACCATCTTATTTCGCGCTTGTTTATTTCTGGCGTCCTGTATTTTCTTCTCTCGTAAATCACTTTATCCATCTTCAGATGGTTTGATGACTATTTTTGTGCATTTGTGATTTTGTTTACTCAAATCGGTATCTATGAATTTTCTCAATAAGCTGATTACATCGGTGACTGGATCGTCATGTTAATATGCATTCCTATTGTTCCTCTCTTCAATTGCTTTGATGGCCGTTCTTCAACCAATCATGGATTGCATCAGAATTGAGCTAGAGATTAGGTAAAGGACGAGGGATTCTTTCCATTCTTTGATGCTTATGGATAAGTTTTTCCCTGCCTATTTTGTCATTATGATTAATGCGAAATGTCTTCGTATTTGTATTTGGTTTTGTTTTTGTTTTTGTTTTTAGATGGGGCGGTGTTTTGTTTTTAGCTTAAATACTCCGTAACATTTTGGATGCGCTTGTACAGTTGCAAACTTCAAAAATATTAAGCAGAAGTCTAACGAACGCAGAATGAAAAACTTTACTTCATGCATCGGCTATCAAAGTACGACACTTTCGATTGTCCAATGTCATTTTCCTTTTGGATCAGGTTACTAGCCCTTTTCCGTTTGATTTTTTGAACTTTTTTTCCAGGTCAAAATGTTACTATAATGCGCAGAGAGAGGTTGAGTCTCTAAGACCCAAAACGAACACATGTTTTGACCGAAGTTTAGCCATCAAATGACAGAATGCCACGTGGCATTACCAATTCCGGAGAGGGATTTTAATATCTAAGATAGGCAGGTGGAGACAAACTTTTACATGGTGATCTTTTGAAACAATAACAAACGCTTCAAAAAAAAAAATGATGTCGAAGAAAAAAGGTAGGAGTACTATTTTGAAAGAACTAAACTTGTTTCTTTTTCAGAGTCTTAACGCGGGAGGACCAACCCAAATCACACATACAATTATTATAGTATATAACTAAAAACACATACTACTTAGAATCTTCAATTGACGGGCTTTTAAACTTTCCGCGCATCTAAGTTCTTAAAACAAAAGGACAAGAAAATAACGTTTTGCATTGTCATATGATGGATTGATTAAGAAATTGCCAAGACTACACAAATTCAACAGAATGCATGAGTACCTTAAGGGTATCTCCCTGCGGCAGCATTCCTTGGTGAAATAAAGCTTGGAATGTATGTTGTTGCTCCAATAATGACAGATGAAATTCCACTGACCCTGACCTTTCGGATACTTCCGTCCCTCATATTACAAGAAAACAGGACGGAGGCAAATACCATGAAGTTTTCCCCGTCGTTCAGAACCATTAACGGTTGATAAAGAAGGCCAGGGTAAAGATCTAACCATGGGATTTCAATGACAAAATCTTTTGTCCAAGAGTCCTGCACCGCATAATCCTTCATCACCCATATTTCAAGCATATTATTACCAGGAAGATGAGATACTGACAGACCATCCTTCAACATCCCCATTTTCATTGTATCCACCCGAAGCTGTCCAGGAAGTCCACGAAATTGAGATGGCCCCGGAAATGGCTGGAATTGCTCCTTCCCAAAGTTGAAACAACACATCGATTCGAAACAATTTTCGGTGTCGTGGACAATCCAAGGAAGAGCCCCATTCAAAAAGCAACCGCCAGAATACAAATGCAGATAAAGCGGAGCATCTCCAACTCCCCTCCACAAATTAGTCCCTACGGTGTTGATTTCAGCCTCCAACTTGATTAATCCCGGTGACCCAAACCCTAAACTCAAAGATAAGAACCGCAACACTTTGTATCGATTAGTCCCTGAGCAGAATCCAAACCCAGAACCGCATATAGAACCCTTTTCTACTTGGGGCACAATCACATACTCGTCAACAACGGGATTGCATATAACATATGGGTCATAACTCCTAGGCTTGTAGAGGCAAATTATGCCATTGCAAGAACTCAAAACCTCTAATCCCTTAATGGGTAAATCACCATTAGGCTTGAACTTCGAAAGGGCTTTATCGGATATACGAATATCGCCGTTTATGCCACTATCCACAACGCAGGGATCAATTTTTTTTGAAAAAAAAAAAAAAAAATTCGCAGGGCTTTTTTTGATTCTACTAAGCACAGGGAAGATTCGTTCTTATAGTAGGAACGAAGCAAGAGGGAGGGCTGTGATCTGGAGAGGTGGAGTTGAGCAAATTGAGGGTCTGAGATCAAGTTGCGGAAATATGAACATACGCACCTGCAATTGCAGATTGTCGTCATGGGCAGTTTGCTCAGAATCTCCATTAGAATGTAGTGTGGGATGGAGAGTATGGAGGGACCCATCGCCGCCGCGTTGGGCGTGCTTGCTCTGCTTCTTTTCATTGTGAGAAAATTTTTCTGTTTTGTTCGGTTGCCATTTCTATTTAGTTTTAGTTTTGGAAACCAATCATTACCCTACTTCTTTTCTCAATCATTATCCTATTTTTTCAATTATTACTTTCTCATCTCTCTCTATCTCTCTCCAATCATTACCCCTATTTTCAATGAGGTTACTAATCGCCCCCCCTCCCCTCCCACCCCCCCTCCTGTCTCGGACCCTTTTACCCCAACCCACTTGCTCTCTCTCTCTCTCCCCAACACACACTCTCTCTCTCTTTTAATTTTGTTTTATAAAATTTTAAATGTTAATAAGTTTTTTTTCATGTATTTTTTTAAAAATAATTAAATATTTTTGAAATCTATTCAACGAAACCTATTAAACGAGCCTAATATTGACGGAGAAATAATGTAAAACGGAAAAATTATATTTTTTTCATTGTTTAAACTGTTTAACGAGGTTAAAAAATGTGTTTTAATTTTAAATCCGTTTGAACCAATGGAAAAGGAAAAAAATTTCTGATCATTTTAGTTATGATCATTTAGGAAGTAATCTTTTTGTTTATAAGATAAAATGTTTAGAAAACTAAAATCTTTCCAACGGTTCAAACATATTGAAATTTGGAACACTTAATTTTTCAACCTTTTTAGATAATTTAAACTATCACAAAAATATAATTTTTTTCGTTTTACATTATTTCACCATCAATATTAGGCTCGTTTGATAGGTTTCGTTGAGTAGATTTCAAAAATCTAAAATTTATTTTAAAAAAATAGGTGAAAAAAAAGTTATTAGTATTTAAAAATTTATAGAAAAATAAAATAAAAGATAGAGAAATGGGAGAGAGAGAGAGAGAGAGCAACGGGGGTAAAATAGAAAAATTGGTAGAAAACCCCCCCCGACTGGGGGGGTGATTAACAGCACTCATTTTCAATCATTACTCTATTTCTCTCTCTACCCACTACAAAAACTAAACTAAACTAAACTCCCAACTAAACACAACCTTCATCTAAGAAACGAAAGGTTACTACCTAAACCCGTAGACTTTTAGAAAGAAGGGGTTTATTCCACCGACACACCTTTAACTATGAATGTGGATCACTCAGGCCCCTGAACCTAAAAACCTGATCAACTAAATTTCATAGGGTTTTAGGTACTTTCATAAAATACCCTAAAATTTAGGAGACGCATGTGAACTTGTGGGCTTATAAAATATTGTACTGGACGTGAGCTTACAAAATGTTGAACGAGACATGAACTTATAAAATCTCTATAGTGAACCTATCACCAAATCAAGCTTGGGAGATTTGATATTAGATCCACTATATTGGGCCACCACTTGGCACTGTGTTTTGGGCTGAATTAGCTCAATAAAATAGCAAATGATTGTGTGCGGGCGTGCCAGAAAAGAAATAACTTCAAAGATGAAATTACTCTTTCCAAATTGATTTGAAATAACTAATCTCAATCAGGCAATTGTGTTATCCGTTCGATTACCTCAACTAAGAGGATTTTTTTTTAAGGTATCAACCAAATAAAAGATTGACGCACTTCGAATCAGAAAAGATGATTGAACACAAACACACCTGAATTTAATCAAAGGTAAATTTGTAGACAAACACTCTTAAGACTCTTCCAAGAATAATACAGTAAAATAAGCACACTGAATTTAATCAAAAGTGGACTTACAAACAACTATTCTTTGGTAAGAAAAGAACTTACAAGAAAATAAGAGAACTTGAATTTAATCAAAAGCAATCTTACATGCAAATAAGCCTTCAACTTACAAAAAGATCCTACGCTAAACTAAAAACTAATCTAAGATAGATCTCTGAGCAATCATTTTGTATGAGTTGTCAGAGGATATGAATTTTTTGTGGGGGCTTCTCTCTTCACTTTACTTCTTTATTTATAGACACTGGGTTTGCCTTCGATCTCCACGTCTTCGATTGATGCCCACGTTGGCCACATAAAACGGTTGAGGGGGCTTTCGAACGGTTATATTGATATTTTCAGAATTCCTTCTTCCCCTGCTTGCTTCGATCATGGTGTTCATGGCCACTTCCTGGATCGTGGTTCCTATTTTCAAGCAACGTGAATCAATGCAACACGTCTGGCTTTCAAAATGATTCCCTGCAATTGCTTCCAATTTCAGTTACAAAACAGGGCAGTGAGGACACCGTTCGATGATCGTAAAGTCCAAACCAACGGTTAGATCTAATAATTTTCCAAACCATCGTTTAATTGTTATCCAAACGACACCGGTTCATTTCAAAACGACACCGTTTGTTATAAAAACAGTGTTCCCTTTAATTCCCGTAATCCTCTGCAATTGGTACTCGATTAGGACAAGTTTCATATAGCCACCGTACCGCTTGGTGCCACGTGGAATTTTCTCATTGGGTAGCACTTTTTAGGATGTAAACACACCCCCCGCATTAACATTTTATTTATGCTAAATAAATGTTTAATGGCACACGTTCTCTGCCCATGTCCCTTCAAATTCGGACGCACGAAGCATGACAGGATTTCATTCCCATGCACGTCTATTGAGCTTCCCAAAGATAGCTACAATAATTTTCCTATAAATGGCAGTTAATGATAGGGTTTAACGAATCACATTATCCCTCATAAACCCCTTCGAATTTGAGTCTTCTCTGCTAAGAAGTCTTACGTTTATGGACTCTCTTCCAGAAATCAATCTCATCCTAGATAACCTTGATCATCAATCTCACTCTCCCCAAATGTCTCCCCCAAATTCTCCTCGAATGTTGGCAGGCAAGATTATTTCTGATCGAACATTCCATACCCCCAACCCATCTTCCACAGGTTGGGATTCCTCTTTGACTCGTTCGAATTCATGTGATGGGTCCAACTGGGGCTCATGGGAAGAAAACTCTACTAATACCCATACTGACACCATCCTGGTCAAGTTTGACCAACCTGACCCCACACCTAATAGATTCAATCACTTTCGAACCCTTTTTGCGAGCCAATTCCTGCCTTTGAGCGGTAACGACACCGTTCACATGGGCATGCTCGAATCAATTTATTCGTCCCTCAAATTTTCTCATTTCCTCAAGCAGGAGGAAAACTACCTTGGGCCCGCCCCTTACTGTGATTTTAAACGCATGGCCCAAGCCCAAAATCCCTCTGGCTTACAGAGATGCAAACCCCACACTTCCCAGCTGACTTTGAAGAGACCAATAAGTTGGTTCCCCTTCCTGAAGAGCCCGACTGGTTCAATGAGGTGAATAACCTTGCCATCAACACCCCTCATTTCCAATGGCAATACGGTTATTCCATCTACCCTGCTGATAAGAGCAAAGTCCTGCAGCTCCTTGCAGCTTTCTCCTTCCTGGATATCCACATCCTGGAAGAACAAGTCCCACTAACTAATTTCAAATGGGCTTGTGAAACACTGGTGCTATGCTCCATCCCCTCTGCAGTTTCTTATCAAATCCACTGTTTCTTGGACTTTCTACCAGTGATCAAGTCATGGCTCGAAGCCAATACTGCTGCGTATTGCTTCGATCAAATCCTTCAAAACTATGCCATTGTCAAGGAAAGGATTGAGAAGTTGCATGACCAAATTGAGAACTTTACTGTTGAATCCTTCAAAGTGGTGCCTGGCCATGCAGACAAGAAGCTTCGAAGGCGCTTCAAAAGGCAACAAGTGAAGCGTCCAACAAAAGAGGCTAAACTTCGAAGGAAGGCCAAAGCACTGGTGCTCCGCTTTAGGCCTCTGCTGGAGAAGAAATTGGAGTCAGACTCCAAAGAAGACATGAGGAAAATGGAGCTGAAATTCCTCCAATTTGCATGGAACAAGTTCCATAGCCTTGTTACTTGGTCCTTTCCCCATTACTTCGAGAATAAAAAAGCAACTTCTCAGCACCCGGGCCCTTCGAAGGCCTAATTTGTACTCTTTTTTTATAGGAACTAGTATTTCCCTTATTTTGCTTTTTTTGTAAATACGCAAATTTCAATTTTGTAATCCAGTAGTTTTGCTCAATGAAATTTCCTCTTTTACTAATACGCTGGACTTGGGTTTATTGTTAAAATAGTAATTCTAACAACAATAATAATTCTCCTAAAGAGAAAAAACCAACCCCAGCGGACCCCAGGGTACGGGCCCACTACAGGCCTGGCCCACCTGCAGGAGTATAAAAGCGGAATTAATTCAAAACCACCCCTTACGCTTTACGCATTCAAGCTCAAACTCAAGCTTTTCTTAGAACTCTCAAGAACAGACTCCTCTCTTCTCTCTTTCTCCAACAACGTTAAAACCAAAATGAATCAATGGCTTCTTCCAGCAATCCAGTCCCAGAACATCCTACTCCCTCTCTGGCATTGAGGCGGTTCGTGTCAGGAAAAACACCGGGACCGACCGGAGAGCCCTACCTCGACGCCAGGGTCTTTATTCCAAACCCTAGCGAAGAAGGTACTTATATTTTGGGCCCTCAACTCATAGGAGAAATCCCCGCTACCCTCTCCCTTTACTATCCTCGATTGGGAGATGCCGATATTCGGGCTTGTTCAAGCCTCGACTGGCAAAATTTCACCAAGAAATCCTTCCCCTGTTGGCCCACATTGGACAAGGATTGGAAGATATGGACCACTCGCATGTTGGCTGCGAAGTCGGACGATTTAGAGAAGGTGGGTTTGAAGAGAATTATTACCCTCTTTCGAAGGGGGGTCCCATAAAATCCTTCTCTGATTCAGGCCGCCTTGGCCTTTGGGACCCATCCTTCAACTTCTTTCGCTTTAACTGTGGCATGATGGCACCCACAGTTCTAGACGTTACCCAAATGCTGGGGCTTATTTCGTATGGCCCCCAATTTGACCCTACCAAGGAGTACCATCCTCCCGAGGGCTTTGCTCGTTTGACCGCCACAAACGGAGCTTTTTCCCATTTCTACAACAGGGAAAAGAAATTGATAGGGGAAGTAACTGAGACCGAGTTCTTTGCTTACATCCTCTACACCCTCTGCAAGCACATCTTCTGCCACTCTGGGAAAAGAGTGATGAGTGAATTCGTCCCGCTGGCACTGGCACTTGCTAGAGGTGAAGAGTTCGACTTCGCCTCCTACTTCCTGGGCCACGTCTACAAGGCCGGGTTCGACTTCTACCAGAAGGGTTTGAACCACTCGCAGGGAGGACCTCAAAGGTTTATCCAACTATGACTCCATGCCTACTTCCCTGAGTTGGGTCCCTTCAAAGCACCCACATCCCTTGCTGGCCTCGTTGAGACGCCCAATGTTCATGGTGACAACTACGTTCACCCAGAGGACAGCACAACACAGACCTTAGTGTACTACCTCTGCTTCTTTGCTGGTCTCGCCTCAGACAGGGAGTGGCCCAATCCGTTCCCTACTCTTGTTGGGCCAGCATGGTTGTTCGACATTCTGGCGGACAGACAAGGAAGATCCTCTCGAGCCCTCCAAGCATGGAGCAACATTCTAACAAGCAGAGAGATCTTCATTTCCTCGTCGAACACCACCAAGTCCACAGCACATGCAGAGGTATACTGCCCTGCACAATTTGCTAGACAACTAGACTTTGTTCAAGGCATACCCACCCCTTACTGTGGCTCTACCAACATTTGTATGTCTGAACGATCACCCATCTCGGCCGACCATTTCCTGACGGGGTTTGCCCAAGCCAGACATGCATTGAGGAGGAAAATCACTCAGGAGTTTAGGGAACCTGAAGTGCACACCACCCCTGCATTTTACAACTGGTGGCACTCCAACTGCTCCTTCCTTTCAGGGTGTAAACCTTATAAAAAATTTCTAGCCCACATTGGGTTTGAGAAGTCTGAGTTTGGGCATGGAGGAAAAAATGACTCGTCCTCTTTCTCCTCCGACAACGAATTTGGTCTGGCTGGAGGGATCGAAGACATTGCTGGAGGCGAAGTTGAACAAAGATTAACTCCAGTCGAAGCCTCCCCAATCGCAATGGTCGTTCCCTCCTCTCCACCAAGAAGACAGTCCATGAGGGTTACACAAAAAAGAGGTAATTGTCTCTGAACGAACATATCTTCTCTTTTGTTGCAACCAAACCTAATTATATTCAGCACTGCAGGTGCCACCTCTTCCTCAGAAGGTGCCTCAAAGAAAAGAAAAATTACTTCTCAGCCCACAGAAGTAATTCCCACCAAGCACTACCTTGAGCCCTCAGCTGAACCTCCAGGTTGGTTTCCTTCCCTCTAACTAGCTCTTAAACTCTCATATTATTTATCCGAGTCACCTCCTTATCCCCTTCCTTTCAGCTTCGAAGAGGACAAGGACCACCAGGAAGCGTGGCCCTCAGGTTTCTTCCAGTGATGAAGAAACAGAGAGTGACACAGAGATATTGGCCTCCAGAGGTAAATTCCTTTCTCATTTATGATTCAGTATTCCCTTAGGAGTAAGAGAACTTTACTGTAATTCTAATTCTTGAGTTCGAACCAGGTGAAACAAGACAAGTGAAGGAGACCATCCCCTATGTGAGGAAAACAACTCCTCCCAAGAGGCCTGTTTCTCCAAAGAAACCTTCCTCCCCAGAAGAGGTAAATCAATATATACTGCACACATTTTTAAGTGTCTCTTGTGCTCATGATTCACTGTTAATTTCTTTGCAGGCTCAAGTTGCATCTCTTGTTGAGGCATTGGACCTAGCTCTTATTCCCTGCCTTCAACAAGAAGTGATAGAGCCTTCACTTCAAATGTCAGAAGATGACTCTCACAAGGTATCCTCTGAACACTCACCTTTCGAATTGTGAAAGGATTCACTCTAATTTTACTTCGTTTTTTACAGGCATCCCCTGTTCCAGCTCTTTCTGTGCAGAAAGATTTTGCTGAAAAGGATATTGACATGCACACTTTGCTGTCATTCCTTACTGAGCCGACCTTTGCATAGGTCATGGCCAGTTCGGCTCCTTCAAAGACCCTGGAGCCACTTCCCATCCTCCAGAGAGACTTCCCCTTCACTCCCTTATCGGTTTCAGGGGAGGGGCCTCTAAGGATAGACCCTACTTTGGCTTCGAAGAGCCTTACTCTCAGAAGTGCTAAGGATCAAGGCTCCAGCTCGACTTCCTCCTCAAATCAGGTACTTTTGACACTCAATCATACCTTTCCTTGCCTGTTTTTCGTTCCACTTAGCCTCAACCTATAATCTTTATGCAGGTAACAGAAATAGTCCTTCTTCCTGGAGACCACCCCACATCTTCCTCTTCTCCGATTGACTTGCCCTTAGTGGTTTTTGACATATCCTTGTTCAAAAGTCAATTGGAAGAATTTTGCAATAAAATTGCTACTCCCACTCCTCTTATCTCTTCGAACCCTTTGGAAAGCCTTCAGCAACTTTTGAGCCCCTCCACACCTCTTCTCTTGCCTTCCTTTAGGATTAAACATGTTCTTTCGAAGGAAGAAGTTCTGACACTAAAGAGTCTTCTGAGGACTCTAAATCAGCTAGGACTTCCTACTTTGATTGAACATAGTTTAGCCTATCACTTCGAGGTGTGCCATCAAGCTTTACTTCTCTCCCAAGGACTTTCCTTGTCAATCAATTCCACTCTCCAAGAGAACCTCAAACAATTTAGTGAATTGATTGCCCATAACCACTTCTTGTCCGAGAGCATTGGCTCAACCATTGAGAAGGCTAACAAATTGGAAGCCCAAGCACTCGAGACCGCTTCTCGCCTATCGCTATATCAAGCTCGAAGAGAAAAGCTTTCAGAGCTTGACAAGAAGATGCAGCGGTTACGAGAAGAAATGGAGAAAGTCAGGAAAGAGAGAGCTGAAGTTTCTAGGGGCTTCCCAGAGTTTGAAGGTGAAGCACTAAGGGATGAGTCGATGCTCCCACAGCTTATCCCTTCCCTTCGAGAGGAACAGAGGAGAAGAGCAGCTCATACGTCCCTTTTGGATACTAACTTTAGTTCTCTTCGAGGACTACTAACTACCATTTGTAATGTAATTAGTCCTTTTCTGTAACTTTACACAGTTCGTACTTTATTCTTTCATTGATTATTCGATTCTTTTGGGTAAGTACACCCGTAATTAAATCAAACACTGTTTTCCACTTTCCTTTACTCAGAAAGATCACTGTGCCAACGCCTCACCTACCGTATCTTAAAGAGCCATAAATGAATACTCCCAAGCTTACTAGTATAAATAGAGGTCTCGGGAAAAAGAAAACTCACAAACGTCTTCTTCCCTCGCTTTTCCTTCTTTCAGCAACTTTCAAACCACGCTTCCCAGTTAGGGCTTCAAAGAAACCCACCATGAAGCCTCCTCCCCTGTTTTTGAAGAAAAGCTTCCAAACATAGCCACATCATTTCTCACGAGATTTCCCCTAAACCCTAAGGCCTCTAGGTACAGCCACATCAGTTCTCGTGATGTGCCTATATCTAGCGGTCGCTTCGAAGACCAAAGAATCAAACGACAATGGTCTTCGAAGCCTATCTACCTACCTATGGAGCTTTGAGCTCTAGCTCCCTACCAATAACTGGTAGGGAGCTTGGACCAAGTCACAATGAAGCTTGGTCCAAATCTTTGTATCTCAGTTGGATTATCCCTAGAGACCTCAGCCTTGATCCCTAGAGACCCAGCTTTGAGATACTATTAGGCCTTAGATAGGTTTCTCAATGTAATCCTGTAATGAATCCTTAGATAGGTTTCTCAATGTAATCTCTTGTAACCTTCTGAGTTGATGTAATGAAAAAAATGCCTATTCATATTTATGTTTTCAATAATGGCTTTGACCACTGAACTGGTAGTTTAGCCTTTCGTTACTGTTTTCATTCTGCTCTTGATGCTAAATACTAACGTGGACGCAATAAGCATAAAAAAAATCAAAGAAACAAAAAATTTCCTCATGGCGTTTCTGTATTACTTAATCCTCACTGGGCTTCCTCTTCGAAGCCCTCGAATAAATAACAAACAATGTTGATAACGTTCTGAAACACGCTGGCTCTTCGAAGACCAACCGCATGCGATCTAAATTAATTTATCCAACTCATTTATTTCCAGAGGCTTCCCAGCCGTCTCCTTGTGAGTTACAAACCATTAATTATCAGAACGCACGACGCCCAAACGCTCTCAGACCCTTCGTCTTCTGAGCCTTATGTATTTCCACTCATCAATGCTCATAATCACTGAAGTGGATCCTATGTACTCGTTTGAGTATAAATATACCCATGTGTTAATAGGACGGTGCATTCTTCTTTCACTCTCTCTCACTCCCCATATCCAACCATGGATACTGATCAACCCACTCTTTCTGTCGACCTTGCGACCGAGATGGCTAAGCTAGCCAACATGATTACAGAGCTCAAGAGAGAGATCCAAACAGAGCTCCAGGCCCTTCGAAGCGAGATCGAACAGCTTCGAAGCCAGCTGGTGTGCGTGGAGACAGCTTCACGTCTCTGCTTGGCTAGGACCTGGGATGATCTCTCAACCGTCCTCTCGGCTCACGAAGCAAAAAGTTCCCCGGAGGGAAGATCTTCTTAAAGACTCTCCTTTGGGACTGTGAGGATCAACTATGATCTTCATTTTTGCTTTTTGGGCCGGAGTGTTTATTTTTGTTCAGATCCACTTGGATCTGTTTCATTCCCATTTGGGTTTTCTTTTGTTTTCTCCCCTTTTTTTTTATAAATATAATGGGAAATTTGGTTGGCAACGCTTGACTCTTTCATGGCTTCGAATGCTAATATAACAACTTGGCTGAACTATGATCATATAAGAACTTCAAAGAAAAAACTCCTGAATGTCAAAACCAATTGAAATCATACCGCTATACAACCAATGCTTCAAAGTCGGGATTCGCTTTGGTTTTAGTTTAAAATAACCAACTCCCATCGAAAAACTTCAAAAACCGTCCTCCGAAAGCTACCTTCTATGAAAGGATTCCCATATAGACGGAATATAAGCCTTGAGATACCTTCCATTAATTTTCCTTCGATGAACATAACCATTCAGATTTCTCAAATGATAAGCGCCTCCTCTCAACACTCTATGGATTTAAAAAGGCCATCCGATGTTGGCGCCCATTTTCCTAATCCGTCCCTTTTTATTCTCCTATCTCTGATAGGGAGAATAACCTTCCACACAAGATCTCCTTCATCGAAACTTCGAAGGGAGACTCTCTTATTATAACTCCTTGCTACTCTTGCCTTTTGTAACATGATTTGATTTAAAACTTTTATTCTGGCTTCATCAATATCTTCTAACTCCATGTGCATGGCTTGATGATAAGACCCTGTATCCAAATTATTTTGACATGCTATTCTTTGAGATCTTACAGTAATCTCCATAGGCAGCACAGCATCATGTCCATAAGTTAATGCAAATGGAGTAGTGCCTGTGCTAGTCCTCTTTGTATTTCTATATGCCCACAAAGTGTCAAGTAACAACTCATGCCAAACCTCTGGGTTCTGATCCACCATTCTTTGGATCCCTTTCTTGATGATCTTGTTGGTTGATTCTGCTTGACCATTTGACTGAGCATAATAAGTGCTGGTATATATTAATGAAATTCCATGGTTACTAGCAAAATTCTTCACCAGCTTCCCTTCGAATATGGAACCATTATCCACTGTTATCGTTTGAGGGCTTCCAAACCTGTATATGATTCCTTTTATGAAATCAATGACATGGGTTTGTTTTACCTCCTGATAAACTTGTGCTTCCACCCATTTTGTGAAATAATCAGTAGCCACTAGGATAAACTTATGCTTCTCCAATGAAGGAGGATAAATCATCTCAATCATGTCCATGGCCCATCCCCTGAAAGGCCATGATTTTATCACATACTACAAATCCGTCACTGGCAAATGCTTGAGTGGACCTGTTTTTTGACAGGCTTGACACCCTTTTGCATAATCTATACAATCTTTGAGGATGGTAGGCCAATAATAACCATACCTCCTTATCAACCATCTCATTTTTATGCCAGCTTGATGTGCTCCACAAATTCCTTCATGCACTTCAGCCATTACCTTAAAGGCACTCACTTTGCCTAAGCATTTCAAAAGAAGGCCGTCCATCCCTCTCTTGAACAGCTCACTGTTGTACATTATATAGTTTATTGCTTTCAATTTGGTTGCCTTGTCTGCAACACTGTCTGATTTGGTTAAATACTCAATCAATGCTTGCCTCCAATCAACATTTTGACTAGTAGGAACATTAATTTCCAATACTTCGAAACCAGCTACTCTGCTTTGCAACCTGGGCAGAGATTTTCTCAAAGTTAATTGACAAAACTTCTTTTCATGTTCTGATAAAACTCTGAAACCAGATGCCCTTTGAGCTATTTCATCAGCTTCTTCATTAAAGAATCTAGGTATATAAGTTAAAGTAAGCATAAAGAACTGATCCATCAACTTCTTACCCTGTTGATAATAAATTATCAACGCTGGACTAGTGCATTTAAACTGTCCATTTAGCTGATTTATCACTAGCTGAGAATCTCCAAAAACTTCAGCAACACTCACTTTCAGGTTAAGTAAGATTTCTAATCCTATGATCAACGCTTCATATTCCGCCTGATTATTAGAACATTGTCCCTCATTCAGTCGAAACCCATATTTGGTTTTCAACCCTTGGAGAGACTCCATAACTATGCCTACTCCAGCCATTTGAGCAGTTCTTGACCCATCGAACCATAATTTCCATGGCTTGATCTCGACCACAGTGGCTTCCAATGCTCTTGGTGTCTCAAGCTCATTTGGATGATCAGCTAAAAAATTGGCCAATGCCTGGCCTTTTACTGACTTTTGTGGTACATATTCAAGACAAAACTCAATCAAAGACACTATCCATTTCCCAATCTTCCCACTAAGCACCGGCTTTGAAAGCATGTGCTTAATTACATCAGTTTGAGAAATAACATAAGTTACTCTAGGCAACATATAATGCCTGAGTTTCTTGGAAGCATAAAATAAAGCTAAACACAATTTCTCTACTGCAGCATACTTGCATTCACAGGAGTTTAGGAACCTACTAAGATAATAAACTGCTCTTTCCTTGCCATCTTCATTGTCTTGAGCCAACAGTACTCCTATTGAGTCGTGTGTTGCAGCTAAGTACAACTTCACTGGCTTTCCTTTGATGGGAGGTGCCAAAACAGGAGGGTCGGCTAGATAGCCCTTGATGGCTTCGAAGGCCTCATTATGCTCTCTGGACCACTTGAATTCTTCCCCTTCCTTCAATTTCAACAAAGAAGAGAAGATTTTAGTTTTTCCTGCAGTGTTAGATATAAACCTTCGAAGGAAATTTAATTGACCAAGAAACCTTTGCAACTCCTTCTTTGTAGAAGGTGGTTTGGCTTCAATAATAGCCTTCGCTTTGTTCTTGTCAACTTGTATTCCTTTGTTGTGAACTAAATACCCTAGAAATATTCCAGCTGACACTCCAAAAGCACACTTTTCTGGATTCAATTTCAACTGATAGTGCTTCATTTGTTGAAATGCCTTCTCTAAGTGTTTCAAATGATCCTCATCAGAATTTGACTTCACAATGATATCATCTATGTAACACTCAAGGAAACTTCCAACCAAATTATGAAAAATGACATTCATAGCCCTCTGGTAAGTGGCTCCAGCATGTTTTAGTCCAAATGGCATTTTGACCCATTCAAAAATACCAATATTACCAGGGCAAGCAAATGCTGTTTTATGCACATCTTCCTTTGCAATACAAATTTGATTATACCCTGAATGCCCATCCAAAATGGATAATATTTTGTGCCCAGCTGAACTGTCCACAAGTGTATCCACATTTGGCATTGGGTATTCATCTTTAAGAGTTGCAGCAACACAGATCCTGATAGTCCCATTCTTTTTAGGGACTGGAACCACATTGGATAGCCATTCGACATACCTGGCTGTTCTAATAAAACATGCGTCCAAAAGCCTGTGCATCTCCTTTTTAACACCTGCAATAGTTTCTGGACTCATCTTCCTTGTTGGTTGTTTTACAGGTTTGAATTGTGGCTTGATAGGTAACCTATGCTCCACCAATTCTCTGTCCAATCCAGGTAGTTCCTTGTAACTCCATGCAAAGCAATCTTTGTTTGCTTTCAATAGCGCTATTAACCCAGCTTTCACCTCTGGTTCAAACTGTTTATTAATGACCACTGGATTGGGGTTCTGTTCATCCCCCAATTTTACTTCCTCCAGAAGGTCTTGAGCTTCAACCTGCTCTGGAGAAGCAATCTGGATTTCCTCCTCATGAGGCTTACCATCCTGCATGACATCTTCCCATATATTGTCTTCCTGAATCTTCTGCTCGATCCCCAAAGCAACATACCTCACCAAAGCCAAAGAGTTGGCCTCTTCTTCTGCCTCTTCCTTGGACTTACATCCAAGCAGCATCATCTTTTGGGGTGTCTGATTCATAATCAACAGTTTGCTTCAGCTTCGATTTCAGCTCTGCCAATTCTCCCAGTTCCATCTCGTTGGTTGGGTAAGTGGCTGCTTGCAGTAATTCACTTAAAGGAACTACATCTGATTTGTACATTTCAGCTTCAGCAAAATTTGCTGTGGCACTAAATGGATGTGGATCAGCTTTGACTCCTTCAACACCCACTTCTTTGCCTTTGTCATACTTAACAATCATTAATTCCTGATGCATAGAAGAAGGGATACATCCATTAACATGAATCTAATCTCTTCCCAATAAAGCATTATATTTAGCATATGTGTCAACTACAAAGAAAGCAGTATCAGTCTCTATGCCTCCTACTGCCAATCTAATGGAGATGATTCCCCTGGCATGTTGACTTTCTCCAGTAAATCCTGCAATGGATGTGCTAGTTGGAATCAATTTTGCTTTTCCTTTTCCTAGCTTTTTCAAGGTTTGGAAAGGCAAAATATTCACTGCAGCTCCATTATCCACCAGGATCCTGTTAAGTGGGACTCCATCGAAATGTGTAGTAATATATAATGGACGCAAATGTTGTCTCATTGCATTAGTAGGTAATTTAAATGGATATGAAATTTCCACATAATTCAAATCTATTACCAAGGGGCATTCGATGTCTGACATAGAATCCGACACAAAACAAGTACTTTCTTTTGAGCTTACCTCCAAACTCTCTTGACTCTGCTCAATTTCACATACCAGGTTCTCGTCCATCTCAATCTAAGCCACTTCTTCCAGATCACAGTTGTTACATATGATGTTTAATTCTTCATCACTCAGTGCTTCTTCGAAATCAACTGGCTTGCCCAAGCTCGACCAAGCATCACCTCGGCCTTTCGTTGTCTGGCCATTCTTGAAGAAATCCATAGAGCATGGATACACCATATTCACTTGCACTTCTGGCTGTCCCCCAAATTGGATTGTTGCCCTTTCTTTGGCTGGTTTAAGTGTCTCAATTTCCTTAACTTCCTTGCTCTCAACCTCTTGTGCTGATAGCTCCATGGGTGAAGAGCTTCCTTCGATCCCTTCTTGCTCTACCAACATGGCTTCGAGTAACCCGGACTGGTAACTAGCCAATGAATTGGGAGAAGGTGGATCAAGATCTTCTTCGAGCATGGCAGAGGCTACTTTCTTCAAAGTCTCCCTCTCATGATACTGGGCTCGAAACTCTTCTGGATCCCTCTTAACCCTGTCAAACCGGGGATTAGTCCTTGCTCCCCTGCCTGATTCTTCCCCCGTTGAGGATTCTCCTGATTGGAAAAACGTGTATTTTCTCTGGAGCTTCCTCTTCTGAGTTCTTGAAAGCAATGGAACCATCTGCGGTATTTGGGACTTGGGATCCCTGATTAACACCCAGTTTCCTGAATTCGAGACTGGTGGCTTGAAAGTTTTGTTCTCATTCCTGTTGGAGCTTTTGTATCCTTGGAACAGATCAGGCTTGACTTGCTTGAGAAACCAATCAGGAACCCCTTTCACCAAAGTGAATTCCTCTTGTTTGGCTTCTCCTGGTGCCTCAATTGTCTGACCAATGTTGGCTTTCTTCGAAGGCGGCAACTCCCTTCTGTGGATGGCTGGGACAGGGCTAGTGGGCACATCTCTCTTTGGTGCCAACCAGGGCTTACTGTCACCTAGCTTTGCTTGCACTGGAGCCAATCTCTTCATTCTCATCTCCTTAGGGAAAAAACTCACGCCCTTTCTATCCAGGTCCTTAAAAACCAGATAATTGGCCCTGCATCCTACACATAGGCACTCCAAAAATGAGGCTTCCAACATGGGCAAATGATTATTACCTGAGAACCTCTGTGAAGACAACCCATCACTGGTTCGTCTATAGGGAGTTTGCCTCATTCCCATGCCTCGAGGATAGCCAGCGTATGGCCTGCCTCTTCCATATTGAACTGTATTCATGTTCACTGGTGCCTCCTTATCCTGCCAATACTTCTTGACAGTTCGAGCTAATGAGGATGGTACATTGGTGTTGACTTCTTCTACCTTTGGAAAAGGCACTGTATCAATTCCCATAGCCTTCTCTGGAAATTTGATTCTTCCCTTCTTGATTTGTTCTTGAATCCTGTCACGAAAAACATTACAAGACTTAGTTGAATGGGACCAAGAGTCATGCCATTTGCAATAAGTCTTCCCATTCTTTTCTTCTGCTGTGGGGAGTTTCACATTCGAAGGCAGCTTGATGATTTTCTTTCTTAACAAGAAATCAAAAATCTCATCAGCTTTTGATATATCAAAAGAGTATACTTTAGTAATCTCCTTTTGTTTGAACTTCTGCCCTAGAGATACATTCTTTTGAATCAAAGGCTCGCAAACACAAGGGTCATGCTCTATAATTTCTGCAGCATTTATCTCGTAATTGGGGTCCCTATAATATGTAGGGTAAGAAGAATTATGTCTGTCCATATCCTCCTCTAGCAGTGATTCGTATCTAGCCACTTTATAGGTTAGATCTGCAAAGTCTCTAAACTCTGTAGAATCGAACCTCTTTCGAAGCTCTCTTTCTAAGCCATCTTGTGCTAATCTTACGAATTCTGCCTCTGGCAGACGAAGTTTGCATTTAGTTTTTGCCCTTTTGAACCTAGATATGAAATCTGCTACTTTCTCATCCGGTTTCTGCTTCAGCCTTGCTAAGTCTGCCATAGAGACTTCAGGCTCAGCATTGAAGAATTGTGCATGGAATGCCTCTTCCATCTGAAACCAGTCAGTTATTGATTCTGGTGGCAAGTTAGTATACCATGCAAAAGCTGGCCTGGACAAAGAATTTGGGAATAGCTTCAGCTTCATGAAGCCATTTTGAGCCAAATTCTTACATTGGGCAGAAAACCTTGCTATGTGCTCTATAGAGGACTGTCTCCTATCCCCATAGAACAAAGTAAAATCTGGGATTTTAAACTCTCTAGGGATTTGGAAAGTCGTGTCTACCCATTCTGGATATGGTTTTCTATAAATTTGAGGTTGTACCCCCCGAGTTCGAGATCCACAAACCTCTTGTATGAGACACATGACTTGGTCTCTTAGTACTGGATTGCCTATTAGGAAGTTTTTCTCCTGATTTTCAACAGGAGGCTCTGGTCCTATGAAACCGTCCTCATAAACTCCCCTTGTCGTGTTTAAATCCCCTTGTTTCCTAGGAATCCTCCCCATACGGTGGAGGTTGCATTTTATCAAATGCTTCATTAGCTCGAACAGACCTATGGCTTCCATAAGCTGTCCCAAGAGGATTCTTATTGGTTGGGACATTTTGCCGAGGGTGTTGTGGGTTTTCACCCCTTCTCTCGGGCTTATGCACCAATTCTGGTTCCGAGTCTTCCTCCCATTCCCCAAGTGTGGGTTCGAAGAGAGGATTCATGCTCTGTCTTTCTCTAGTGTTTCGTTGAATCCCTATGGTAACACCATGAGATTGCCTTGGAATTTCTAGGACAGATTTTGTAGGTTTCACAGGCTCATACCAAGATTGTGGTATTTCGTCTGGATACATCCTTTCCTTACCTGTTCTAGACTTCATCCTACTTCTACCAACATCCTCCCCAAGCCTTCCTTCGAAGGGACTTTGGTGAGTGTTCGAGTTGGTCTGATTGTTTTGCCCATTATCCCCTGGGCTATTTCCTGCTGCCTCTACGTTGGGCAACCTATTTCTCATGCTTTTGATCATGGCTCTTTGGGTTTGAGCCATCTCTCGAAAAGCTATCATCATTTCTCTAAACACTTCCTCGCTATCGTGGTCTTTGCCACTGGCTTGTCCTCTTTGGAAGTTTGGAGGTACTTCCTCAGGAGGTGCTTTGTAAGAGGGCTCTTCATAAAGAGGCTCTTCGAAATCTGAAGCCAATTGAGGAAAACCAGGATTCATAGGCATTCCTAATTCTGCTGCCTGCTCTGGCACAGCTTGTTTTTCTGGCGCTAGATCACCAATAGGTGTTCCTATTTGCTTTTGAAACCTTGGCATTTTGACACCTTTGTATCCCACCGGGCGTGCCAAAAATTGTTTTGGGCTGAATTAGCTCAATCAAATGGCAAATGATTGTGTGCGGGCGTGCCAGAAAAGAAATAACTTCAAAGATGAAATTACTCTTTCCAAATTGATTTGAAATAACTAATCTCAATCAGGCAATTGTGTTATCCGTTCGATTACCTCAACTAAGAGGATTTTTTCTTAAGGTATCAACCAAATAAAAGATTGACGCACTTCGAATCAGAAAAGATGATTGAACATAAACACACCTGAATTTAATCAAAGGTAAATTTGTAGACAAACACTCTTAAGACTCTTCCAAGAATAATACAGTAAAATAAGCACACTGAATTTAATCAAAAGTGGACTTACAAACGACTATTCTTTGGTAAGAAAAGAACTTACAAGAAAATAAGAGAACTTGAATTTAATCAAAAGCAATCTTACATGCAAATAAGCCTTCAACTTACAAAAAGATCCTACGCTAAACTAAAAACTAATCTAAGATAGATCTCTGAGCAATTATTTTGTATGAGTTGTCAGATGATATGAATTTTTTGTGGGGGCTTCTCTCTTCACTTTACTTCTTTATTTATAGACACTGGGTTTGCCTTCGATCTCCACGTCTTCGATTGATGCCCACGTTGGCCACATAAAACGGTTGAGGGGGCTTTCGAACGGTTATATTGATATTTTTAGAATTCCTTCTTCCCCTGCTTGCTTCGATCATGGTGTTCATGGCCACTTCCTGGATCGTGGTTCCTATTTTCAAGCAACGTGAATCAATGCAACACGTCTGGCTTTCAAAATGATTCCCTGCAATTGCTTCCAATTTCAGTTACAAAACAGGGCAGTGAGGACACCGTTCGATGATCGTAAAGTCCAAACCAACGGTTAGATCTAATAATTTTCCAAACCATCGTTTAATTGTTATCCAAACGACACCGGTTCATTTCAAAACGACACCGTTTGTTATAAAAACAGTGTTCCCTTTAATTCCCGTAATCCTCTGCAATTGGTACTCGATTAGGACAAGTTTCATATAGCCACCGTACCGCTTGGTGCCACGTGGAATTTTCTCATTGGGTAGCACTTTTTAGGATGTAAACACACTGCCAATTTTTTCCCAATTCCTCCAAAATCTCTTTCCCCCCCCCCCCCCCCCACCAAAACACACACACACACACACACACACTCTCTCTCTCCACGTCATCCATCTATTTCTCTCAATTTCAAAAAATGAATAATCTAAAAAATTTGGAATGGGTGCTTGAAAACTTGAGAGCACACAATACATTTGTTTAGTAAATTGATTGATGATTAATAGCATTGTACCCGTTCGATGTACGGAGCAACAAAAAAAAATCCATGATATGTTTTTTCAATTTTTATGCATTAAACATGCATAACGTTAGTTTTAAATAATTTTGAACATGTGGCATGGGACTATGGGAGCATGGACGCGGAAGTCAATTGGCAAGGGAGAGTATATTCATGAACTCGTGGGAGTTTTTTTGTTTTCATTTGTTGTTTTCAGTAATTGGCATGTGGGTATTTTTTTATATTTTTAAAAAATTAAAAATCTCGAAATTTAGAATTAAAAAGTTAATAAGCTTTTGCGGCTCAAACATATTTATATAGATTATTCATTGATTTGATTAATTGATGATTGCTATTGATATTAATTGACTGCCCATTCAATGCGTGAGACAATTTGAAAATTTCATGCATTTGTATAGATTTATGTACAGATATTGATTGATTGGCATGTTCATTGGACTGGGGTCAGGACAATAGAAGAAAATTCACATTGATTGCCGTAATATACACTCCTAAATACTATAATTTAAAAAAAAAAAGTAGTGATTTTGCTAAATCCTTTCTTGATAATGCCACGTCTTGCAAGTGTATTTTTTGGTGCAAAAATACGCTTGCAAGTGTGACATTATCAAAAAATAGTGTGACAATATTATTTTCAAAAAAAACCTCATCTCTCCCTCTACCCCCGCGCGCGCGCGCTCTCTCTCTCCCTCCTTTTTTTCACCTCTCCCAAATTTCACAAATTACATAAACCAAAATTGTAAGAACGTAGAATAGGGTTTTGGAGACCCCCTTTTTGAGTCCAACTACATGTGTATGTAGTATAGAATCTATAGATTTTTTTTGTTTGAACATCGGAGTGTAGGTTGATTAATTGATGATGGGAAACACACCCTAATCCTCGCTGTATCGCTCAACCCAGTTTCTTCCTCGGAAGTGGAAGAGAAATTTTTCACAATGAAAAGAAGCAGATCAAGCAAACTGCCCGTGAACGCAGCGACGGGCTCCTCCATATTCTCCATCCCAAGCTGCCTTCTCATGGAGATTCTGAGCAAACTACCCATGTCCACAATCTGCAATTGCAGGTGCGTGTGTTCATTTTTCCGCAACTTAATTTCAGACCCTCAATTTGCTCAACTCCACCTCTCTACATCCCAACCCTCCCTCATGTTTTGGGACCGTTCTTGGGATTGTATTGTGCACTTAATAGAATTGATTCATCCCTGTCTTGACCCTATCGGCGCAAACAACCGCTACGTGCCTAGGATTTTGAGATTCAAGCCTAAATGTGATGTACCCACTGCAGAATTGGAGGTATTGAGTTCTTGCAATGGTTTAATTTGCTTCTACTGGCCCAGGACTTATAACCCATATGTTATATGCAATCCGGTTATCAATGAGCATGTGATTGTACCCCAAATGGAAAAGGGTTTTTTTGACCAATGCGGTTCTGGGTTTGGATTTTGCTCAAGGACTAATCAATACAAAGTGTTGCGTTTGTTATCTCCGAGTATAGGGTTTGGGGTGCCGGGATTAATCAAGTTGGAGGCTGAAATCAACACTCTGGGGACTAATTTGTGGAGGAGAGTTGGAGATGCTCCGTGCTATCTGCATTGGTATTCTGGTGGTTGCTTTTTAAATGGGTCTCTTCATTGGATTGTCCATGACACTGAAAATTGTTTCGAATCGATGTGTTGTTTCGACTTTGGGAAGGAGAGATTCCAGCCATTTCCGGGGCCATCTCAATTTCGTGGACTTCCTGGACAACTTCGGGTGGAAATGATGAAAATGGGAGTGTTGAAGGATGGTCTGTCAGTATCTCATCATCCTAATTGTTATATGCTTGATATATGGGTGATGAAGGATTATGCGGTGCGGGAGTCTTGGACTAAAGATTTTGTCATCAAACTCCCATGGGTAGCAACTTACTTTGGCTATATTTATCAACCTTTAATGGTTTTGAACAACGGGGTTATCTTGATGGTATATGCTTTATCTGTCCTGCTTTCTTGTAATACGATGGACAACAACAGTTTCAGAAAGTTCATGGTCAATGGGATTTCATCTTTCGCTAGAGCAATGACGTACATTCCAAGCTTTGTTTCAATAAAGAATGCTGCCAGAGGGAGTTACTCTTAAGGTACTCATGAATTCTATTGAATTTGAATAGTCTTGGCAATTTCTTAATCAGTACATCATATGATAATGGTAGACATCATTTTTTCTTGTCTTTTCGTTGCATAACTTAGATGTGCAAAAAGTTAAAGGAACTAAGGGATAATTTTGGCATGAATATAAATTTGGGCACCCAAGAATCCGAGGTTAGGACCTGGTGGAAATCAAATCCTTCTCTCAATTATATTCAATCACACAAAATCATGGACGAGATTGCAAAGGCTCTATGCGAAGGAGTGTTTCATCTCATTAGAACACATGGACCCCCTCAGTTGAAATTGTTTGGGGCAGCTTGTTTCATTCTCCACATCAGATACGCACGAGTTCCCTTTATGTTATGGAACTTTAACCATGGCCCTATGATAATGCAAATGCTGAATTGGCATAATTTTCGATTGGAAGGGCTTAGGTTGATATAGGGAATACTTTTTAGATTACCTGCTAGGTATAAAATACAGTAAACAAATGACAATTTCCTTTTTTCTGCTGTAATATCCAAAATCTGCTTAATACATTGATTTGTTGCATATGGGATTAGAGTTCGTCTATTGCAAACGGACAAGACAAACATAACAAAAATGGAGGCCCTTGTTAGTTCATAATCCCATTACTCTGAACAAAAAATATGACACTTATACTTCACTCATCCTTTGATTTACCCATACAGTAGGGAGTATGACTAGTAGAATTCTGAATAGTGAACAAAGTACATTACATCCTTGCCATTCCTGTTTTAGATGGTCCATTATGCAGTTTTTTTTTGTTTTTTTGTTTCAACGCTTCTTGGTCTTCAATTTCAACTCCTTGTGCAAAGTAGGTCAAGAGACTCAAGACCCTATGGTTGTTCAAAACCTTTCTAGACTCTCTATTCACCGAGAGAGTTTCAACAGTCAACACACACTGGTTTTGATAGTAAACTTCAAACTCGTCATTTCTTTTGTAATTTTAATGGTCTAATTCATGATCTAGTTACTTAGAGTGACTGACATAGTTTTTGAAGCACTAATTGGCTAGTGTTCGGGTGCACTGTAACTTTTCTGTAACAACCCGTCTCCACCAAAAACTATACACTGTAATGGTTTCATAATTTTCTACCCTTTTCACCTCTCCTTACCTTTTCCCTCTTCCCTTGATCCATTTTCCCAGTCCCTTTTATTCTTGGTTTTGCCTCCAAATGAAGGTCCTGCCCCCATTATTGCCCCTTCTTCCAAGCACCCACTCCTTGATATATACTACTATTACTATAGCTTCACAACAGAACATAAGGAACAAATTCCTTAGACGGCTCCTCTCTCTCTCTCTCTCTCTTCCCATCCGTCAGTCCCCCCCATTTTAGATCCTTATCCTCCTCTTTATAAAGAATCTGTTGAGTCCCCAAAGAAACGTCCAACAGGTTGGCAGTACTTGTCATTCACCATTTAATTTTGTCTCGCCTCTCTCTCTCTCTCTCTCTCTCCACTAGAAGCAAACATTTCCTAACTCGCACATGCACCCACTCATCAGAACTTCATGTGGAGACAACCCCATGAGTTACACGTACGTCTTTCATGCAAATTAAGATATTCCTATATTGAATTTGTCTTTACTCTGGGCTCATACAAAACCACATAGCACTCGGCTCAGATTGTTCAAAAGTCGGGTCTTACATTTTCAAACTAAGCGCCCCTAAGATTTGTTATATGGAGAGAAAAAGGTGACTTCATTGATAAAATTTGCTCCCGATCCACGGTGCCCTGCAATTAGAGATGAGGACTGTATGAAGAATAGTTCTAATTCAAGTATATTTTGTGACTGTGAATCTATTGCAATGTTATGAAGAGTTGAAGAAGTTCTTACTACCACACCTAGTGCCACTTTATCCTGCCCCGATTTATATATGAAGACGGTGCAAGTTGTACTCTATAAAACACACTTCTCTCTAGTTGTCATGAACTCACAGTAGAGTTCAACAAGTAGACATGAACTCACAGTAGACGTGTCAAGATACATCTCAGCCATCCTATGTGGCATATTTGATTTTTTTTCATATTATTATATCTTTTTGATGGACACAGGTAGGTCCAAACACATCTCTGGCTCGGTTTTATCAGAACATTTAGGCCCGGTTTGGAATATACAAAAAATTTATTTTTTATTTTGATTTTACTTTAGTTATTATTAGTATTTTTAAATTTTTTTTTGGGGTGGTGTTGCTTTTGAAATATTTAGGCTTGGTGTGAATTGTTCATAGTTATGAAGCACCGACACTCCTTATTGCTTGCTTTATCCCCGCATTGGACACTCTGTGGAAACACAATGCTCCGGGGAAATGAAGGGGCAGGTGCATGCCATGTGGTATATGCAGTAAATCGATTCATAGTATTGATAGCTTATTTTGGGGTTATTATGTACCACAAATATGAAGGAAAAAGTACAAACATGTTAATTTTTTTTATTTTTTTGGGTAAGTCAAACAACAAACAAACAAGTTAATTTTGACTAAATAATACCCTATTTGTTTTAGTTGTTTCCGGTGGATAGTTCATATGAATGATAACTGAATACCTACTTTTTGCCATGTACCCTTCATGTCTGTGTCATTATTTACTTAGAATTTCCGTGTCCATATCCGTGCCCTTGTCCGTATTTGTTCTTCTAAGCTGAAAAGTGATCTTTGGTTTTGTCAATACAAGGTGAAGCTTTACTAGTGGTAATAATATTGTGTTTTTAGCATTTTACTACTATGGTAGAATTGATGATAGGCATTTGATTTACAAGCTTTGTGATGTTCCTTGGTCGTTTTACGCTGAGTTGTGGAACTTGAATGAGTGGTCAATATCCACAAAAAGGAGTTGGACAGTCACAGGAAAAGAAGCAATGTTTTGTAAATGTTGGTTGAGGAGATGGCAAAGGTTGGCCATATTTCATACTCATTTGGGTTGGAAGCCAATGATTCATTCTTACGAGTTGAGGAAAGTAAGCCAATGATTCATAGAGATTTCGATTGCCTAAAGTAAGCCAATGATTCATTTGGGTTGGAAGCCAATGATTCATAGTTCATACTCATTTGAGAATTTTTACAAATTATGTTTGGACAGATGCCTCAAGCATATTGTCATTGCGTTTTACTTTCGTATTCCAACTACAACTCAATGTCACACTCGGTTATATACTTATATTTGGCTTTCGTTATTTAAATCACCTTATCTGCCTTTAGATGGTTTGATGAGTATTTCATGCATTCATTGTTTCCTTAATTTGGTATCCATGACGTTTCCTCAACAAACTGAATACATGGTTGAATGATTCATCGTGTTAATATGTTCTTATTGTTTCTTTCTTCTATTGTTCAGATGTCCATTCTTCAACAAATCACGGGTTGCATCAGAATTGAGGTTGAAATAATAGGTTGAAGACGGGGGGACTCATTCCATCTTCGCTTCTTATGAATCAGCCCTTTTTTTTTTTTCGGAAAATTCCAAGCTGGTCCTATTTTCAGAGTTTTGTCCCTTGCAAATCCTTTATTATATTTCCCTTTGCCATAAGCCCTGACGCGCGTGAATAACATATTAAGCATGTGTTTGATGTTGACTTGTGTTGATGGAGACATACTGGATCTTTTTACGTTCTGCTAATGTGGACATCTCTTTATTTGTTTAGGTCTCTGACCCTCGTTCAATTTTAAATTCAGAACCAAGATTCGAGTAAAATCCTTGGAATCACACTCTCACACTCCAGCCAATGACTTGGTTGTTTGGCTAAGTAATCCACTCTGGATTATTTTTTGTCATTTAAATTTTTTTCGCATTTGTTAGTTTTTCGTTTATTTTTTGAGAATTGTTGTTTTGTCATAACGAAAGGAATCTAAAAAGTAAAAATTATATTCAAAATCGATTTTTTTAATAAGGATGAAAAATGGCTTATTGACTTCTTTTTGTCTTTATTCAAAAAAATTGAGTTTCGGTTATAATTTTTTACTTTTTAGATTTTTTTCGTTATGACGAAATAATAATTTTCAAAAAATTGATAAAAAACTAACAAATGTAAAATTTTTATGAGTAAGGACAAAAAATAATCCCGGATGAATTATTTAGAGGAAAGTCCACTTTCACCCCCTGTGGTTATCGCCATGTGCGGATACCCCCCTTGTGGTTTAAAACTGACCACATAACCTACCTGTGGTTTTGAAAATGTGCGGATAGACCCCCTCCCGTCATGTTTTCCATCCATATTAATGGAGGTGTATCTCACACATCTCTAAAATGTAATCTGAGTCGTTCATAATGTATTAAATAAAGAATAGAGTATCTCTGTAAAAAATCATCTCGATCAGGTATCAATAACCTAGTGATCTAATTTTTAGTAAATTCAAATTTGAAATTTTAATTTCATAACAAAATCGATTTGACCATGAGCTTTTCATTTTTTGATTGACTTGCATTTTGGTATAGACGTAGTATTCGTCAAAATTTACAATATCAACGGTTTGGATTCAATTTTTGGTATACAGGATGGTGTTGTTAGATTTAAAAAAGAAGAAGAACTAAGGGATGTGATGGGGGTATAACGGTCTTTTAATGTTGTGTCCGTTAATATGGATGGAAAACATGACGGCAGGGGGTCTATCCGCACATTTTCAAAACCACAGGTAGGTTATGTGGTCAGTTTTAAACCATAAGGGGGGTATCCGCACATAGCGATAACTACAGGGGGTGAAAGTGGACTTTCCTCAATTATTTAACCGAAAGTGTTTAAAATCATATCAAAGTTTTACTCAAGGCCATTTTCTTTCTAAAATTTCTTTCTAAAATTTATAGCTGTGCAATTAATGAAGTATATGTTGTGTTTGTATGAGTTTTTGAGTTTGAATTTTGGGGCAATAGATGGAGAGAGAAATTTAAGGTAATAATTGGAGATAAGGTAACGAGGCAGAAGCTGAAAAATACACGCTCGGCGAAGGGCTGTGGAGAAGCCTAGGGAGGGTTCCTTTCCATCCGGATAGTCAATCGTTCTATGCTTCCTTGAGTGGAGCTCTTGATTGGTTCAATCACTCGTTCTATGCTTCCTTGAATGGAGCTTTTCATTGGCTCACTTTCGATCGTGCTAGCCCTGACTTCATCCGTTGTTTTGATTTCGAAGCAAGCAGTTTCGTGTTGTTTGTGAGCCTCCCGAGTTTGGTACCCATCATAAGAAGGAGTTTTCAAATCATACGAGTCTTGGTGTGCTAAGAGATAGTTTGTCTATTTGTGATTTTTCGAGTCCAGTTTGTGTTGAGATATGGATAATGAAGGATTATGGTATTAAGGAGTCTTGGACCAAAGAGTTTGTTATTGGAAATGGAATTTGTAAGAGAGGGCAGTTGGACAAATGTGAGCCAGTTATGATCCTCGAGAGTGGGGAGATCTTGATGTTAGTTAACAAGAATGCTCTGGTGGGATATAATCCTAAGTTTGGTAGTTTTAAGAATCTCAACATTTATGGGATCAAATCAGAATTCTACGCGGCTGGTCATATTCCGAGCTTTGTTCCTCTCCCTGACGTTGCCACAGGGGAAAGACTGACTGTATGTATATATTTCCTTTCCTTTCCTTTCCCTTTCTTTTTTTTTTTTTTTTTTATTTCCTGTTTGCTTGGTGTTAACTTATTTTTTATGTCAACTTGCAGAAGAATTGTCTTAGGCCAAGAATGTCTGCTTTGACGAGGCTTGAGATTGCTTTGCAAAAAATTGTGGACAGTTTGCTGTGAATCGAGTTCGCGCACTCTTCCTGTCGTTCCCACCATGGAGGAGTGTATGGCAAAGCTGTCATCGATGCCTCAGTTCTTGCAAAACAATGAGATGCGGGTAAAATGTAAAAACTTGTTCACGAATTCTGATGACCGTGCCTTGTTTATGGGATGCCCTGATGACGAGATAAGGTACTATTTTATTCGCCAGGCATGCCCTGTCACCATTAAAGAGTGTATGGCAAAGCTATCATCGATTCCCGAGTTCTCCCAAAACAGTGAGCTGTGGGCAAGAGGGGCAAACCTGTTCAGGCATTCCAAGAATCGAGCCTTTTTTATGGCATGCCCCGATGACGAGAAGAGTTGCTATTTTATTATGCATGGAATCGCTGAGGAGGCTGAACAAAGAAACAACAATAGTGGTTTGCACCCGGGTAAAGTTTGAGACTTCAGTCTCTCTGTACTTACACAATGGGACCGTGTTGGTTTGTTGCTTTCTTTTAATGGTTATATCATTATATGGTTTATGGAGTTTGAGAACACTTTTGAGCATTGAACGGTTATTATGGTTTTGTGGGTAGGGTTTAGTATGAGATAGTTTCATGACATTAGGACTGGTTAACTTATGGCCGTGTCGGTTAGACACTTCGATTGTATTATTGAGGTATGTATTTCATCGTTCTGCATACTCGCTGCTTGAATGGCCAAGTTTGCAAGTTCTTTTTCATGGCTATGGTTTCCTGTGTTGCATTATAATACCAGTAGGACTTGCTTGTGGGCAATACACTTCTAATACCAGTTATGACTTCTTATTTTACTGTGTTTTCATCTTCTGATGGTCGAATTGGGTTCATTTTCATGTACTTTAATTAATGGCAAAGTGTAGTGGAACCATCGTATCAGGAGAAAAATGACCGGCTATTGTTTTGTGGCGGGAGAACAGCAAGCAAGTTGCAGTTTCTATTTTTCAAGGTTGTACAGAAGCTAATGGAGAATAACACATGATCATTTTGGCTACGCAATCGAGACATGGGACATGGGACAAGGCTTCAAGATTAAGCTTATACTATTTTGATTTGGATTTTGAAGAATTGAGAAGTCTCTCCTTGCCTTGTCATATTTCTGGTATCGTGCATCTTAGAGTTTTGGATGATTTTTTTATACCTTAGCGCTGTCCGTTGGTTAAGTCATTTTAATGTATGGGTGATGAAAGATTACATACGTACGGAGGCTTGGACATTGAAATGGGTTGTTAAGCTATCAAATCATTGTCATCGTGTGCTATTTGAATCGGTCTGACCGATAAAAATTTTGAAAGATGGAACCATATTGATTATTTTCTATGACAAAGTTCTCCAATCATGCATCTCCTTTCTTCCTCTCTTTTTCAACTTCTCTTTTATTCTCATGCCTTTTTCCCATTTCTAGTACAGATCCATCTCAGAATAATACGATGACTAATCACATGCAAATGCACAACCATTGATATCTGAAGTAGTTAGTTAACTCATTGTGATGATAACCGAACAGGGGGAAAGAAAGTCTAGAAACAACCATAAAATCAGGAAAAGGCATGTGAAATTAAAAGTATAAATAAAAAGTAGGGAAAATGGAGTCTTAGAAAGACACCTCTTGCTTCCACCACTCTTGGAGAAATTCTAAGTCCTAATACATGGGTTCTTGCTTGAACTGTAATGGGGAAAATTGTCAAAATGCCAGCGCATTCCACTATGTATCCGATCAAAGAGCTTCTTGTGGGCTACCACAGCCTCGGGTGGATCGGGGCGGCCCAAAAAACATGTTTTTGATTTGAAAAATTGAGGAATTGATTGAAGAGTCGCCACCTGGATTTATGTTTTGCCACCTAAGAAACCGTTTTGATTTGAAAATGATGATTCGAATTGAAAACCAGAGATTATTTTGGGTTCGGAAGCCATGTTACGAGGGAGGAAGGTTTTGTTTGAAAAAGCACTCCTCTCGCCCGATAAAATCGGTCTCTACTAAACATTTGCGGGATTGTTAAAAACAAAAAAACTTTTAAGCACTTTTGTTGCATTGTCTATCTTTCATCAGACAGTTAGCATGTACGGACAGGTATAGAATTGTGTAGGCATGTGCTGGTGTACGATGTATAAGATATAAAGCATGAGACATAAAATGGTATATGAATGATGCAACTCTGTTTCTGTTTCTGTTTCTGAGATTACTCCCGAGCGCTCGGGATTGCGCTCCTGAGCGCTCAGGAGTGCTGCTGCCTTCTCCTGCAAATCATGGTTAGACAAAAAGGCCTGCACAAAATAATACTTTGAAGAAAAAAAAAAGCATTAAATTTCTTAGGCCTGAACATGGCTGCCTGAGGTTTTACTTTACTGTAACCAAAACTTTGAGAAACTGAACAAACTTCTTAGGATATTGAAGCACGCTCTTAAAGGGGAGGATTTTCAAGGAAAATGTGGTTTCAGCATGTTACTTTCAGACATATTTCCTTCCTATGTACTTTGAAAGTTGATCAAAACCATAGGAAAATAAAGGAAACTCACATTTCCAGTGATGAAGTTTAGAAAAGAAATATGCTGGATCTAGTAAAAATCCTCATTTTCCTGGAAAAGCTTACAGAAAAATGACAGACATAACCACGATCACTCCCGAGCGCTCGGGAATGCTCCTGAGCGCTCAGGAGTGCCATTAGGTCTATTCGAAAAATTTGTTGGTGGCCTCTTCGTGCTTACTTTCATTCTGAGGCCATTCAAAAATATACTTAATATAAAAGACTGGAATGGACTGAATGACTTCCCTCAGGAAGATAATAGCCTTTTCAGTTAAAACGAAGATAGAGCAATCTACCTTCTTGAATAGAACCTTGCTTCTTCGACTGGATTTGGAAGGTGAATTGAAGTAAGAAAATTCCAGAAAATAAGGCAGAACACAGTGCTCAAATTTCCTGCATTTTCTTGGGGCTACTAGAATGGCTTTGAGACAAGACTTTTTTGAGAGTGACTTTCTTTGGGTTTTGAAAATGAGAGAATGAAAGCATAAATTTGTGGTGATATTTTCTTTTCTCTCCTCCCCTCAATGTAGAAGAGGAACTGCTATTTATAGGCCAAAAGAGGTGAGTTTTGAATTTTGAATTGTAAATATAAAATAAACATAATTAAGGAGACAATTAACCAGCATGCCTTGGTGTCCTGTCAACTCAAATAAACGCTGTAGCAACGACTATCATGATGAAAAACATAGCCATGTGATGGCTGAAAAAGCTGGAAATTCAAGTTTCCATGGGAATCTTGTTGACCTGAGCACTCAGGAGTGGACTCGAGCGCTCGGGAGTGATGTTTCTAAGTGCTCAGGAATGAGCTAAGAGTCTGGTTCTTTTGAAGATAGGTCCAGGGCGCTTGGAAGTGGTCTAGAGCGCTTAGAACTCAAAGGTTTGGATTGAAATTGATTTTTAGGAAATCCAAGAAGCGAGGTTCACCGCAACTGAAGCACGTATCATTCCAAATTCATCATTGAGAAGTCTCACAGACACAAATTAAGGATAAAATAATAGGTCCAAATTGGGGTGTCTACACTTCTCACCTGCCGGGCTTTTTCAACATTAGATTATGGCATTTATGCTCCTATTTGTACACGTGAACATGTATAGGACAAGACAAATGACTTTTCCAGTTAAATACAATAGAACGTTTAGGGTGTGTATGGGGACTCTACTTAGTGCCATTATGTAATGTAAAAAGTTTATTGAACATTTACCAAGCGTTGTCTGCTACACCAAAATGAAACACTATGTTGATGTTGATGTTGATGAGATATTAACCAACAATTGTAGTTACCAATGGTAGTGGACCATTTTGACAAGTCAAATAGCCTTTAAAAAATAAATAACTACTTGCCCCCTCTTTTTACATGGCAAAAAAGAAAACATGGGGTAATTGCTTCTTTTATGCCTGGGAGTTAAGAACGTGGGGTCCATTTGACCACATGGCTTTGGAACAATTATTCCATGTATCAAGGCTCACAATTTTCTTTGTTCTCAACGGTTGGAGTCAATCCACAACCGTTTATCCACAAATCATAGGCCAATTCTCACAAAATAAAACATTGGCCAAGCTTTTGGACTAAAATTAATCGGGCCTTGCTCTAAATTACAAAATTAATTTGGCCCATTAATTTTTAGCCCAAGAAACTCATAAAAATCGGCCCGATTTAATTACCATATAATTAAATGGTCATTCAACGCTTGCCCGGGACTGGGTGGCAAAAACGGGTGTAAACAGATGGGTATTAATTGCAAGTGCTAAGAGCATTTGTGAAAAATAAAATGTAGAAAAAATCTTCGTACATTTAAAAGAAGTAGTATAGATTAGTCGGTAGGGTACTGAGCTTGTAGGTTGATGCATGTGAGCTTCATCAAATTTGCCATAAACGTAGCATTTTTTTTCTCCTTTCTCCGTTCTAAATTGATTGTACGGTTTGGTTTTTAATATTATTTTTAAATTATAAACATCTTTTAATCTACAATGTCTTTAAAAATTTTAAAATTTTTGTATAATAGCGAGATCTATCATATAATATTTATATTGCATATATAATTATTGTAAATTGAAAGATATTAACAATTTGAAAATTACATTGAAGACTGAATTGTACCATCAATTTGGAACGGAGGGGTATAGTATTAAGCCTTTCTAAGTTGACTTTCTAACAAAATATATCCTAATTCGACCAGTAATGACGAAGGTTAGGATATAGTATTGGAGAATATTCAGACAGCGTACCCAAGGTTGCGTACCCAAGGTTTTTTTTTTTTTTTTTCTTTTCTGATCACACTTGGTGAATCACTGGAAAGTCTTTCTTTTAGTTTTAGCCAATGGGATCACGAGCTGCTAAAAGGAGAGACCACAGTTCTACATTTGTCCATCAATCTGCTCGTCCCCTATCTCTTCCTTCTACTTGATCAATCAGTTGTTAGTAGGGCTGTAAATGAATTGAGTCGTTTGCGAATTGTACGAGGCTCGGCTCGGTAAAGACTCGTTTGAGTTCGACTCATCTATCAAACGAACTAAATCTGAACCTCCATTTTAGGCTCATCCCATAATGACCTGAACCTGAGCCTAATATTATTCGGCTCGATTAGGTTCGCGAACTTGAGGTCAAAATATAATTATTAATACTTTGGAGGTCTATTCATTAATATTAGATATTTTAGGGATATATCTATAATTTAAATGTTATTAGTCCTATATATTGTCGATAGTCGATAGACCCAATATAGAGTTACAAACGATGTAGAGACCCGTATTTTTTAAGCTGTATTTTTCTTTTAAAATGTTTGATCGGTCGAGATAGACGGTGTCAATATACGGTGTGGTATGTTGGTGGAAGGGTATAGGCGTTATTATGTGAAAGGTGCATGTGTGAGTGTATGGTGCGAAAAGCGGGGGATTGCTTCCCACTTCTATAATTCTCCCCGGTAGATTTATTTCTCCACTCTCTTTTGTCTCTCACTCTCTTGGCAATCTCTCTCTCCTCCTTACCTCTGAAACTCTCTCCTCTCTTCTCTTTTAGATCTCAACACCTGTAGCGTGATTTCGGACGAAGTCCAAGAATTAAAATTGTTATACAAAGCATGGGCTTTCCGAATATTCAAGAAAATTCATGATCGGGCCTCGTGGAGCATCGGTTGACTTGGTCAAATGGTTGGGTTTTCCTCAAAACCCATGAGGTAGGGATTTTTTTACTCTTGTTATACGTTTATATGGTGTTTATGTACCTAGACTGTGCCTTGTTTTGTTGTTTGAGATTGTTCCTTTCATTTCCGAAATTCCGCAGAACAGGTCACTATTTTTGGGGGTTTTCATTGTCTTAAACTTGGAATTGAATTTTGGTTCCTTCATATGAAATAGAGTAGACTTAGAGCCCGTTCTAATGCCGCTGGAATCACCCAAAACCGTTGAGAATTTAATTAATGGTGAATTTTAGAAAACTGGTCACGAATCTGTCAAGTTGCTGTTAAACAGATTCGTTTTGCTTCTATAAATGTCTGTTTAGCCATTTTTTTGGGTACGAATTTGACTAGGGTTCTTTCATAACTTTTAAACTTCGTTCAATCACGCAACTTTTGGGGCTGTAATCGCTCAAAAATATTAAGAACTCGGTTTATAGTAATTTCTAGAAGATTGCCCTATAATATGAAAATCTGGGCAGCTTACAGAGCAGTGTTTCTCATCGTTTTGCTATGGTTAAATGACTCTATTGGTTATGAGTCCTTGTGGGTTTTAAAGATTGGTAAGTTGGTGATATTTTGGCATTGGAATCATTGAAAAATATTAAGTATGCCATTTTTAATGAATTTTCGAATACGAACTGCTTTGTTGAAAATTAGCATATATATGCTCATGTATCAATTTTAGATGATTACGGTACCCATTTATTGTCTAGGTATTCGGGTGATTATGTGGGCATTGTGGCATGTTGTGGTGAATATTATGAACTTGTTATGTGTTGAGTATGATGTTATTAGGTAATGTGAGAGGTAAAACATAATTGAGAAGATAGAACGAATACGAAGAAAGCCACGGATCCACCGTAAGGTGTGATGCCGAAAATGGGACGTACGGAGTCCCAAATGCCCAGAATTGAATGAAATGATTTTAGTGGACGCACGTGGTTCTAAATGTCCGGAATTGTATTTAAAAGAAAAATGACTAATACTTGAGAAATACAAGACAAATTGATTATGTTCAAAAAGGAAATTCAGTGATGTGCTCCTATTGTTCTGCTGATAGAACTACTCATTGTCATTAGCATTTTGGGGTTCGTTGTACATATATAATGTTGCTCACATATTACTGTTGGTGCGTGATCATCACATATACGTGTAGATCAAGGTAGAATGGAGTAATTGCGTAGCGAGGGACGAGTGATGGTTGAGGACAAGTTGTGTTCTAATTAGAATAGTTCGAGTCAATTTTTGCTTCTAGTTTGAAGTGTGAGCTATTAGGAATGTCCTTATGAAATCATAATCCCCCGATTGTAGTATGCTCGTTTGTGGTGGAAGACCCATGTTTCTTTGTGGTATCTTGTCATATTCACTCACTCTAGGTGCATGATTCATCGCATTTTCATATAGCTTGTGTATGAAATTTTTTACTTGACTAGTGTAGCTCACCTTATCATTTTTAGGTACAATTCAAGGAAGTTGGCATAGTGTACATATCGTACTTGTTGATCATGTCTTTCAAACGTATAAAAGAGGTGATTATTTGCATTTGAATCGAAAGAAGTATTTTGGAAAGACATTTGTTACGACTGTAATATTATTTTCTTCTGATATTGACATTTCGATAACTTGGGGCCATTGAGCCAAAAATATAATACTCCCTCCGTCCCATTTTATAGTCCGTTTTCGTTTTTCGTACCGTTCTTTCAACGCTTATAAGTTATATCTTTCAATATGAATCTCTAAAAATATGCAATATGGATCTTGTTTGATAGTTCTCGATTAGATCAATAATACAAAGTTTTCAAAATTATGAAAAAAATTGTAGATTGGGAGATATAAGCGTTGAAAGAATGGCACGAAAAATGAAAATGGACAATTAAAATGGGACGGAGGGAGTATCTGACTCTTATTTGAGAACAAGGGGAAAGGAAGATCTTTTGGGTATTAATTGTATTACTGCGAGGACTTTATTTATCAAAAAGAGTATTCATTATTTATGTAGAAAATGTTGAAAATCGAGGGCTTGACAAACAACGACTTCAAAGTTAAGGTTTCTCCATCGCTTCTCTCTGCCTCCTCCACTATCTCTCTCAGCCACCTCCACCACCTCTCTCCTCCACCTCCACCGCCTCTCTCCTCCTCCTCTACTAGGTATTCTTATACTGGAAATATAGGTTAGTGCGGGATAATCAATATCCATTATTATAGCTATTAAAACGGTAGATGTCCTATCTATTCGAGGAACAAAGCGCCCTTATTTATTCTATTACAGCCGACCCGACTTCTCTGTCGTAAGGCACTTTGTTGCCCTTGCCCAAGCCCAATTCATTTTGTGATGAAGGAGAATCCTGGACTCTATTCCATTCCCCTCTTCTAATATTGCAAAACTTCATTTAGGTGCCAAATTGATTTTGAAAAACTCTGAGATGAAGAGAATGAAATCCCCTCCTCGCATATTTCAGATGTGTGTGTTTTTTTTTTTTTTTAATGAGAATTTAAGAAGGGCTTGTATTTGTATTCTTAGGGTGTCTTGATTTCTATTCATGGGTGGTTATTTGATGTTGTATGTGCATTTTTGTACTCTTTTTATTCTAGTTTGTAAGGTTATCTTGATTGGGATTTGTACCAGTATTGGAACTAATTCACGACATTAATTCTAAACAGGGTCTATTCTAGTGAAGGGGATCGTGAGATGAACTATATTCGAGCTTGAACTCGAGCCCGAGTTGTATTCGAAAATGAACTATATTTGAGCTTAAATTCGGCTCGTATAAGTCTAACGAGCCCTAATGAGCGAAGCGAGCATAGGCCGAGCTTTGAAAATTTTTAACGAACCGAACTCGAACTCCATTGTCCAGGCTCGAATCGAACTCGAGCTAAACTCAAGCCTGGCCTATGCCTTACCGAATTGATCCCGAATATCACAAGGTTCGGCTCGATTTGGTTTGTTTACACCCCTAACTGTTGGAGAGAGAGAGATGGGTGACACTACTATTGATTTTTTCCAAGAGACCTTGAAGCAACTTATAACGAGCTCCAAGCTCGGTTTAACCATAGACGAGAAACATCGATTTCAATCACTTCACGAGGAAATAAAGTACCTGAGAGGATTCCTCAAGGTTATGGAGAAGAAACGCAACGAGCATTCAAAACTGATGGAACTTGTGATGCAAATCAGAGACGTGGTATTCGAGGCAGAAAACATTATAGATCTGTTCATAGATCGTAATTTCAAGAGGCCTAATACATATCAATATTTTCGTCAGTTGTTGAAAGTTGATCATGTTACTCTTCGCCTTAAAAGTGTCAAAAAGAAGATCAAGACTCTTAAGGCTATAGTGAAGCAAATTTACGACATGAAGATGTATGACATTAATGAAGTACCAGTAAAAATACCAAAGCACTCTTCTACAGGAAGTGAAGGTATTGATACAAATTTTCAATAATATTTTATACTTAAATTAGTTTGTTTTGATAAATCATTATGGTTTTACGTTTTCAGTTTCAATTATGTCAGGCTCTTATGAGAATAATATCTTATCGTAAATATGATATAAGCAAAGCAAAATTCTTTAGGGCCAAGGTCTCAAATTTTGTTGTGTCCTCCCTTTTTTCATTTTAGAATTTTGTCAAGAGTCTTCATAAATTTAAGAAACTACTCTTCATCTTTATGATCCCCTTGCTTATCGTGTATATTGGTATATATGTTTCAAACATGCAACTATCTTCGTCACACCCCATTTATTAATGTGTATTACACAACAAAATTATTCTACACTTTTACACATCTATCTATCTATACTTCTATTCTATATATCTATGTATATAATATAAATGAATGTAGTTTCCTAAAATAAAACGAAATCCTCTCCTTAAATCTCTCTCCTACATGGAATTTTCTTATTTTTTCGTCTTTAATTTATTCATTATTCTACACTTTTTAAAAATTAAATGTCAAAAATACACTTTATTTTGCTTGAAATGGACATTAAGTTTAATCTATAACATAAAAAATACTTCTTGAAATCTATCTCTTTTCTTCATTTCTTTGTTTTTTTATTAGTGTGGAATTTTCTTAATTATTTTGCGAGAAAATGGAATAAATTTTAAGAGTCATATGTGTCATTCCACTGATGTACATGACAACAGAAAAAAAATTCCTCACTCATGTTTTTTTCCATCCTCGTGCATCAAATGGGCTAGACGCTATTGACAAGTATGGTAAATAATAAGAACATCAATTTAAAACACAAATTTGGACACAATTCTGTCGGAAAAACCATCTATGCACACATTCACACATGCATCAGATAGTTTCAGACATAGTTGTGTTTGGATTTGTATTTTAAATTTGAGTTCCAAGACTTTTGGGAAAAATAAGAGAATCAGAATTTAGTATATATTGTTCACTGTTAATAATAATGAGAAAAATGAACCATAATAAAATATCCAGGCGAATGCTACAATAAACTCTTAATTTAACATTACTTCAATTGATTTGTAATAACAATCACAATTGTTTTCCTTTTTCTCCTAGGCAATTATATCAATTAGAGAATGGCTCAAAAGTGAGTCGAGTGAAATACACACACACACACACACACACACACAATAAGTTTCCATCTGACAAAAAAAAAAAAGATTTTAAATATATAGCTCCAAGATTGTTCATACTTGAAAGGCTGCATTCTGTTTAACTTATAAGTCTGAAACTTATTTCGGTATTTTTTAATTTTTGAAACTTCTTATTTAACTTTTTGTCATAATTTTTTGGATTAAATTGTTCATCTCGACGAGACGAATAGGGAAAATATAGAAATATAGACTAATATTGAAAAAATTTAAATAAGGCAACACTTTAGTAAAATAAGACACCTATTTGATACTTTTTTTTTATCTTTAGTGAATTTTTTTTTTTTACTTTCGGTCATAATTTTGTACTTTTTAGACTCCTCTCATCGAGACTGATGATTAATCCAAAAAATATCATGCAAATCTAACAAAAATTCAGAAAAGATGAATAAAACACACAAAACGAAAAAATAAATTAAGTTAAAAAGAATGCAGCCTTAAAACTATTTATTGATAGCCGAGCAAAAAAAAAAAAAATTACTCATTCCATCCATTTTTAAGTGTCCTGCTTCGTAACTCCAACTTATTAAAAAAATATCATAATTACACTTTTCACATCAACTTTTATCTCCAGTTTCTCTATTTACCTTCTATAGAGACATCATCATTATACTTTTACTTACTAACTTTTTAATATGGAATCTACTTTTATGGGCAAAATGAAAAATACACCAATTTTTACCCACTAACTTTACAAAATGGACACTTATTAAGGGACAACCCAAAATAGAATACCGAACTTTAAAAAGGAAACGGAGGGAGTACTATTTATTGATAACGGGCAATGAGGAATGGCTCCGTTTCAGAATGCAGATTTAATTTCTTGTTACACGTAATGGGGCCCTTTCTTAACTTTTGTCTTCGTCCTTGATCATAACCTTTCTTTCATTTTCCAATAGGCGGTGCAGGTTTATCAGGAGGGAGTAACACAACCAAATTGGTAAAAGAGAATGTGGTGGTGGGTTTTGAGGAGGAGGTAAAGAGAGTAATAGAGAAGCTTGGCGACAAACGAGAGCGCAGACCGCTGGAGATTATAACAATCATCGGCGCAGGTGGAGGCGGCAAAACCACATTGGCTAGAGAAGTGTATGATCATCCTTTGACGTTGTATAACTTTGAAATTCGTGCATGGGTTGATGTTTCCCAAGATTATAATAAGACTATGAAGAGGAATTTGTTGATTCGTATTTTGGAATTAGCTTCGCTGGGAAAAGATGCTAATTATGAGGAGAGGAGTGAGGATGAGTTGGGAGAAGAAGTACTCAAGTGCTTGAAGGGTAGGAAATATCTCATTGTCATGGATGACATATGGGGCAATGAAGCCTGGAATGATATGCAAAGATCATTTCCTAAAGAATGCAAGGGGAGTAAAGTGTTGTTCACTAGTCGACTAGTTGTTCAACCTGACAACATCAGTTATGTCCCTCATTATTTGCATCCTTTACCAACAAATTCGAGTTGGGAGTTGTTACAGAATAAGGTATTCCCCATATCCCAAATTTCTACTTCACTTTTTAGCATGCGTGTACGTAATAACCGTGGTTTTTTTTTTTTTTTTGCTCGATAAAGGAAAATATTTTATTAAACTCGAAAAGGGTAATGACTTATTGAGACCTCGATTAATTGTTTAATTGAGTTCGATTGGGTTTACATTTGATAAGTATGTGGTTGATAAAAAAAAATATATATTTGTATGGTTAGTTTAAGTCAAACAAAATAAAATTGGCTAGTAATGGACATGAGGCTAACTTACATTTCTTTGAGAGGTGACTCAACAATATTTAGATAGGGAAGGAGGAGATTTGGAGGGGTGGTTTGTCATCTACTTGGGGGACACATGTGAGCAATAAGAGGGGGTTGTGGGGGAAGGCTGGGAATTGTGGGCATGGGAGAGATCTTACATTAGCATCGAAGGTGTTCATCGAAGGCGTAAAAATCATAATTTTTTACTTTTTCGATTCCTCTCCTCGAGACGAACCCATGTCATATTAAAGTGTGGCGTAAAACTAAAAAATACGAAAAAAAATTTGAACAAAGACAAAACAAAAAAGTTGTGGTGCATAGGTTTATCACTAGTGTGAGAGGGTTGCAAGTTTTGAAGGGAAAAAAGAAAAAGAAACGGACAGGGGAGGGGGAGGGGGAGGGGGAGGGAAAAGCTGGCTGATATTAGCTGGTCTTTGTTGTTGGAGCAGTTGGAAGGTGCTTCCACAGTGGGGGTTGGTTAATTATATTAATGAACGGCTTGTGGTTGTTTTGTGGTAAAAAAGAGGTGGGTTGTCTCGTTACAAATTTACTCTTGAGATAGAGAAAGCGTGAAAGGGAAGTTGAAGAGAGAAGAGTATGTGTATTGCATGCCATATACGAAAAATTATGTAAATGTTTAAGGGAGCGGGGATATTTTTTCTTTTAGTAAATGTGTTTGTTGTTTATATTGAGTTGCTTGAGGAACACCTTTGATTATGTTAATATCTTGGTCCTGATGCTTGAGGATTCGGGTCGTTACAATGGCATCATTTGTAAATTATGTATACTATCTACAACACTTTTCATGATGTTGATCGAAGTTTTATTTTCACAGAAATAGTTAAGTTGTATCAAATAAGATCCATATTGGGATGGAGAGAGTATTTGTTTAAAAAGAAAAAGAAAATTCTTGTACGTAATACTATTAAAAGTAGTGATTTAACATATATATGCTTCCTTATATATACTATTGTCACATATTTACTATTTCTTATTTCCTTTTAAAATTTCCATTTTGAAGCATTTCTTAGTCTTACTTGGATCGAGTTGATGTAATTGAAATTATAAATATTATCTAATTTTACCATAAATATCAAACAGGCATTCGGGATGAAATGCTGTCCACCGGAGTTGGTGGACATTGGTGAGCAAATCGCACAAAAATGTGATGGACTACCACTAGCGATTGTCACGATAGCTGGCATTCTGAAAAAGGAAGACAAGACACTCAAAGCGTGGGTGGAAGCTGCTGAACATTTAAGTTTAATCATTGCTAAAAATCAGGAGGGCTGCATGGAGATACTTGAACTCAGTTACAATCACCTACCTCTTCATTTGAAAGCGTGTTTTCTCTATATTGGAGGATTCGATGAGGATCGTGAAATCCCTGTACGCAATTTGATATGGTTATGGATCGCGGAGGGGTTTATTCAGCAAAGTGAGGGGAAAAGCTTGGAGGCGACGGCAAAAGATTACTTACTTGACCTCATTGATAGAAGTCTCATAATTGTAGCTCGCAAAAATCCCCTTGGAAGAATTAAAGCATGCCGTATCCATGATCTTCTACGTGAATTATGTTTGAAAAAGGCCGAGGAGGATAATTTCCTTGTGAAAATATATGAGGATGATTATTTTCGAACTTTTGCTTCAAATAACCATGGTCGCCTCTTCATTGGCGGGAATTTCAATGGTGGGGAGCACTTTTGGGGGTTTACCAAGAAAAGCCATCATGCTCAAAAAGTTCGTACTTTTTTGTGCACTAGGATGCCAGACTCGTGGTCATGGGATATACGGTTTTTCTTTCTTGAAAACTTAAAACATCTCAGGGTGTTGAGTTCTATCTCCTATGGAAGCCTTGAAGAAGTAGGAAGGCATCTAGTTCATTTGAGATACTTGCAATTGGATCATTCTATGCCGAAGAGAAGTTATTGGTTTGAAGCCCCGTTTTCCCACCACCTAGAAACCATTAACTTCGAAACAAGACAGTCCATAACAATTCAGTTGCCCTACGATATATTTAAGATGGTAAAGTTGAGGCATCTTTATTCTAAAAGGAGTACATTTGCATACCAATTTTGCAAGCTTTATTCTGAAGAAGAAACAGCAAGAATCGATTTTGACCATTCCTCCAAGTTGGATAACCTACAGACCTTGTACTCAATATGTGCTTGTGAGGTGTGTCTAAGTTTCTTGGTAAGGACTCCCAATCTTAGGAAGCTTGGAATTAGAGGAAACCTAATTTCGGAGGATGGTGTTTTGATGATCCCCAATCTAGAGTTCTTAAAATTCCTTGAGACACTCAGTATAAATAATGACAAGTACTACAGTTACAAGGTCAAGAATATCACTCTTCAAAAAGTGCTAAAGCTTCCTCCGACTATTACGCAACTAACTTTGCGGTTCACGCGCTTCAAGTGGGAGGAGCTCTCAATCCTCCAAACAGCTTTGCCAAGCCTTGAGGTTCTCAAATTACACACTATTGGCTGTGCTGGACCAGTTTGGAAAACAAGTGAAGAGGGTTTCTCTCAACTCAAGTACTTGAAGCTTGAAAATCTGGATATTGAGGAGTGGATTGCTTCTGAAGATCAATTTCCGAGACTTGAGGTTTTAGTGCTTCAAGACTGCAAACGACTAGAGCAGATTCCGATGGATTTTGCTAATCTAAATGAGTTTCGCGAAATTGAGGTAGCGTGGTGCACCATCTCGGCGGAGAAATCAGCTAGGGAGATTCAGGAAGAGCAAAGAAATAAAAAAGGAGATGATTGTTGCGTAAATCTCCATTTGCATGCAAATACATTTCCAACGTGAGTTGTGTTTATCTTATTTATTTCTTTTGTATTACTTTTTTGTAGTGCAGAATTATTGATTTTACAAGAAAAATATGGAAGTTTTTTTGGGGAGATTCTATTCGCTACAAGAATTTTAACAAAGCGCCGTTATTTTTTTTCCCACTTGTATAAGTTGAGAAGCTTGCATTAGAGCTTTTTTTTTTATTTGATAATTTATTTTGTTTTTCTTCTTGTATTTTTATCTCCTTTAAAAAAAATTAAAGAAAAAAATGGCTTATTTTGCAAGTTGCTATGGAGGGTATGAAAATCAATCTGATCGGTTAGTGTCAACTTTATTCAATTATTGGCGACCAGCTATGCTAAGATGATTTAATTCCAAAATTTTATGGTATAGATGGGAAAAAATCTATACGTAGACAAACTTGAGGAGATTTGTGCTAATGATAATCTGGCTCTGTTTAGATTATTTCGTTTGTCTCTAAGAGACGTTGCTAAAAATTGGTTTCCTTTTTTAAGCCCTCAAAAACGTGAGTGAACTGTACCTTTGGAGGTTTGCAAGTGGAAGAGAAATCAATATCAAATTTGGGAGAAGAAAAACGTGGATTTCACTTTCAAGCTTCTATGATGTATTTTGAGATTTGCAATAAATGAGAGATTATCTCATCTTTGTTTTTTTTCTTATTATTCTGCCTATAAGTAGGATTGTAATTCGTTTGTAAAAATATGAGTGGAGTAGAAGAGAATTAGAGAGATAGATAGAGAAATATAAATTTCCTGCTCCTTGTATTTTAGATTGAGTGAAATCAATGTATTGTGAGTATGTTTGTGTAATTTTCTTGTGAGTTTCATACATGATAAGTGTGTGATCAATATGCCTCCACCCAACAGTGGTATCAGAGCAGAACATACCTTCAACGTTCTGCTATTTCAACCAGAAATTAGCTCCCTCAAAAATATGATTTTTTAGTGCAAAGGTGAGGTCCGGCCTTCAGATCACCCAAACGCCCCCCAACACTTCCGTGACGAAAATCGAGCAGCCTCAAGTTTCGTTCGAAACCCAAAAGTGCTTGGCTTCATAGCTTGATCTTTGGAACCTGTTCGTCTCTCCAAGACGATCTGATCAAGGTCTTGCAAGTTTCTAGTCAATCGACGGACGGCCAAACAGAGAACAAACTTGGTTTCCTTCGCTGCCGAAGAAAAGTCTTATTTCTGTGCGAAACCAAAACAAAAAAAATTCTCCGTGTGATTTTGGTAATATCAAAATTGAAAGAGGTGATTGAGCCCATTTACTGTCAACACGACTAATTACACTTTAGTCCAGTCCCCTGGAGTTTAATTAATTTCAGATTGGTTCCTGAAGTTTGAAATATTGCAGTTCAATTCTTGCCATACGTATTTTAACGTTTTTTCAGGTTTCGATGGCTAACGGAACATCCCAAGCCTTCATTCCAAAGCTCACCAAGGACAATTATGATAATTGGTCCATCCAAATGAGAGCACTGTTTGGTGCTCAAGATGTTATGGAGGTAGTAGAAGAAGGTTATGAGAAACCCGCCTCAAAAAAAGCTGAAACAACTTTAAAGGAGGAAGAAAATACTACACTAGCTTCGTGCCGAGCGAAAGAAGGATTGCAAAGCAAGGTCCATTATCTACCGAGGACTTGACGAAGCCACGTTCGAGATCATTGCTTCCGCCAAAACTTTCAAAGAAATTTGGGAGATGTTGCAGAAGACCTACAGAGGTGCTGAGAAAGTAAAGAGGATTCGCCTTCAAACTCTACGAGGTGAATTCGAGTCTTTACGTATATATGAAATCTTCAGAATCTATTTCCGAGTATTATGCTCGAATCATGGTGGTAGAAAATCAAATGAGGAGAAATGGCAAAGCTCTCACCGACACGAGAGTTATAGAAAAGATCTTGCGATCTTTGGATACAAGATTCAACTTCATCGTTGTTACGCTAGAAGAACTTAAAGACGTTTCAACCATGTCTATTGAAGAGTTCGTGCGTTCCCTGTAAGCCCACAAACAAAAGTTGCATAGAGATGATGATAGAGCCCTAGAATAGGCTCTACAAATGAAGTTATCCCTCAATGAAGGAAGGTACGTCTAGGGGGGACATCTCAAAAGGGACAAGGCTATAGGTCCCATGGAAGAGGCTCTAGAAATTCAAATTCCAGAGGCAAAGGCGACAGAAGACCCTCAAAAGGAGAGAATCAGAACCATGCTCCAAGAGAAGGTGGATGAGGATAACAAGGTCATAATCCAAGAGGAGGGGGACGAGGCAAAAAAGTTGGTTGCAATAACCGTTCGAACGTTGACAAAAGTAATGTTCAGTGTTACATTTGCGAAAAGTATGGCCATTACAGCAATGAGTGCTTGAGAAGACCAACATCAGTTAAAGTTAGCGAAACAGCCAACTTTACAGACAAGGAGCTAGCAGGAGGAGATTCAATGAGTCTCATGGCACACAGTTCTATCGAGCAAGATCAAGGTACATGATTTCTTGATTCTAGATCAAGCAATCATATAACTGGCCCAAGGCAATATTTATTGAACTTGATGAAAAGGTTCAAGGAGATTTCTCTTTTGGCGACCTCTCTAAAGTCCCAGTTCGAGGGAGAGGTGACACTGTGATCAAAAGGAAGAATGAAGATCATGCATTCATCTCCAGCGTCTACTATGTTCCAGACATGAAGACTAATATTCTTAGTCTTGGACAACTCTTGGAGAAAGGCTATCAAATTAGCTTGAAGGATACTGACAATTGCAGATGCTCGAGGGAAGCTGATTACTTGAGTAAAGATGGTGAATAACTGGATGTTTTCGCTAACTATTCTTCATGACATGCCAATGTGCCTTAATGCCATTATCAACGACAAAGACTGGATATGATATCTCATATATGGGCATCTCAACTTTGAAAGCTTGAAGCTATTGGCGAATAAGAAGATGGTTAAAGGCTTGCCTCATAATCAACGTCCAGATGAGGTATGCGAAATCTGCATGCTTAGCAAACAACACTGCAACAACTTTGGAAGACAACTTGATTAAAGAGCATCCATTTGAGCTAGTGCACACAGATGTGTGTGGCCCATTGAAGCCAATCTCGAAGAGTGTTGCTATAGGTACATACACTCATGTACATACATCACATGCATACGCACTTTAAATCCATATCAAGTCCTACAAAAAAGATCCGAGCCGCTCGTTTTGCTCAGAATAGTTTGTTTATGATTTCTGTGAAAAATTAACTCAACCCGATATCGGTAAAGGCGTTTACTTAACATCCACTTTTGCTACAGAATCCAGGTCTGAATTCTAAAGCAAAGTTGGATGTATTGTAAACGCCTTTACCGATATCGGGTTGAGTTGATTTTTCACGTGAACCATAAATAAACTATCTTGAACAAAATGAGCGGTTCAAATCATTTTTATAGAACCTGAGACAGGTCTAAAGTGTGAATGTACGTGGTAGATGTGCATGAATGTATGTACCCATAGACTTTCCGAATCTCAAATGGACAGAACAGATACTTCTTCATGATCATCGACGATTATAGCAAAAAGACGTGGGTATACTTTCTCAAACTGAAGTCATAAGTATTCGAAAAGTTCAAAGAGTTCAAAGCTCTTGTCGAGAAAGAAAGTGATTACTATGTCAAGACATTGCGGTCAGACCAATGAGGAGAATACACTAGAGATTTGTTCAAAGGATTCCTTAGACAACAAGGAATCAAGTACTAGTGCAAACCAGCCTATACTCCTCAGCTAAATGGTGTATCTGAAAGAAAGAATCGCACCATCCTCAACATGGCCAGGAGCATGCTGAAAGATAAAGACATGCCTAAGAGATTTTGGGCTGAAGCAGTTCAATGTGCAATCTATCTACTCAACAGGTGTCTTACGAAGAATCTGAAGTCAAAGACACCACAAGAAGCATGGACCACTCATAGATCAGGTGTGGGTCATTGCTTGACGATTCCTAGACCTAAAATAATGGGTTGCCCCAAGCATATGGCTAAGACCAATGTAGCACAATACCCGGTAAGACCGGAGTCGAATCCACTAAGGACGGTGAAGTGTGTGCTGTGAAAACTCGGGTTGCTATAATTTAAACGGGCTCTTAGGTAGCCACCATTTGTCGATTGATGAAGGATTAAATAAAATCTAGGAAATAACTATTCTTTTCAAATAATTAAAAAAGAAGGTACGGTCATAGGGTTCATAGCACTCGTAACTAGTCCGGACTAACCTGCTCCATTCGGTATTCTTAAAAACGTTCAATTTTACATTGAAAAAGATACCCTGCAAGATGCAAAACCTTAGGGTCGCCATTTACCCATGCGCAACGGAGAATAGGTTTTGGACCCCCATTCTCCCATTCACATGGGCTCCGACAATGCCCGGGTTCGTCCACGAGAAGTATTTTTCAATCTAAAATCGTATTCTTTATTATTTGAAATTAAGAGTAGTGTCTGAACTGGTCACGGTGTGCTAATCATCCCGCGACCCTACCTAAACGACTACTCACTAATCATCATGCATAAAATAAAAGAAACCCTAATTTGAATCATGCTTTTAAATACAAAATAAACAAAAGATACGAATCAAACAAATAACAGCGAACAACTTTGATAAAAAAAATGAAAATCAAAAATAAGTTATCGTAACGCAAGTACTTGAATCAAACTCCAAAACTTCAACGGAAAAAAAAACTCTAAAAGAAAAAGAATGTAAGTAAAAAAAAAACACTGCTACTAATTAATCGAACTTCTCTGTTTCGTCGTGGAAAAGAACGCAGCCTCCTTTGTGATTCGCGTCCATTTCTTTTTCACGGCAGCAGCAGCAACAGCTCCCGTTCTTTTTCATTCGTCCTTTTTTTTCCCTTTACAAAAGTTGCTGCAGAAAGCCCCAAAAGTCACGCCTCAGAGATCCCGTCGCCTTGTGCTTCGTCCCTCTTATATACTGTCGTCCCTCCATCAATAAAATAAAACCCTTCTTTACAAGTCAAAGCCGTGGGCCACTTTCCTCCTTCGGGCCAATAATTAGTCAAACTAATTGTAAACTATTGGGTCCACCTAATAGAAGTCCACGTCCAATTCTTTTTTACTTCTTGAGATAGTCTAATTTTTTTGGCAATTGACTTGCAAATATTACTCTTTTACTCTGTGCTCATGCTCGTGGCAAGAGCTAACTTCAAGTACTTCCAACTTTGTGCTCTTTGTATCAAATTGTTCAAATACCTACAATCACAATAATTAAGAATTAAGCTTCAAATAATAATATAAATGGAACTTAATAAAGATAAATTAGATGGCGCTAATATAAACATTTACGCCCATATCACACCTCCCAACGTACACTTTGCTAGTTCCGAGCAAAAAAAAACAAAATGCAACTAAAGAAAACAAATCGAAACCGATAGTTCTTTTAAACCCCCAGGCGGCCCCGGTAGGACGAGTGAAGTCTCGTGAGGGTTTTCAGCAATGATCACCCACAAAACACCAAGAATCCTTTTACATGAAACTGGAAAACCTATAAGACGGGCTCAATGATATCTCAAGTAAAGATTATAAAGTCATCGCAAAGAGCTAATGACATAAGCAGTTCTAGATACTATCAAGTCATAAAAATGAGTCACGGCATCTACACTCAGCAAGTATGAACAAGGGCTTCGGTTAGAAGTGAAAAATAACCAAAATTTCTCTCCGGACCAAGTCTCGACTTCAAATCTCACTGTGTCATGCACTCAACAAAAGAAAACACTCGAAACAAGGTGCATATTACTCTCAATATGTGCGGGCAGACGTTATGTAAATGAAAGCAAGAGACTTCTGCACAAAATGACACGAAAAGAAAGTTTTATATAGTGGACACATGATCTCATGAACAGCATGTCAAGTATTGGAAACTTTCTCTATCCACCAATCCACAACCCATTACCCCTAAGATCAAATAGGCCTTTAATTCCGGTGATAACATTAGGTAAGGGAAAACATTTCAAGGTTAGGTTAAAACATTCAAAGTGTCCGAGAATAGGCTAACAACAACTCACATAGGGCAAATAAAACAATGCGTGCCCCTATTCTTTAATATTTTCCTTCTTTTCAACTCCATCACATTTCTCTTTCCTACCTTTAACACAATCCTATATTAAGAACAGATATTTCTCATTTCCACAATAATTTGGTGTCTTCCCTTTTTGCCTTTTTTTTTTTTTGAATGTGAAAGCTAGATAACCAACAATCAAAGCTCAATTCTCACAACATTTACCATCTCTCTTCTGAATAATTCACCTACACATAATTACTAAGCCTTCTCACGACACAATATAGATGGTAGAGCTTAACAAGAAAAAGACTGTATGCATAAGGCTCAAATGGGCTCACAAAAGATAAATGTATGAATGAAAGAAACAAACCGGCTCAAAATAGCAAAGATGGCCTATAATCCTCTCCAAGGGGCAAAACAATCATGTAATTTCCAAACCCAAGAGATAAGTAGGCAAAATTCCCAACACTCGACAACAAAAATAATGAGATCAACAACAAATTTACTCTTTTGTGACAATAAGATTTTATTTGATACCACTCCAAGAAAAAGTAAGGCTCTAAGCTCACGTGGGGCATAAGCCTCCACTAAACTAGCCATCGAGAATAGTCAGTCACAACTCACAAGCAACCAAAGCCCAAACAGATGTGAAGTGCAAATGAAAAATAAATGCCATGACAAATTTTTCGCGACAAGCTAGCAAAAAGAACTACAATGCCACCACAAATATAATCAAACAATGACTATCTCAAACTCAATCAATCACGAGTCAATCTCAACAGCCTTCAAGTCTCATGCAAAAAGATTTCCACCATTTTTTTAATTTTTAATTTTTTTTTGTATTAACAAAATAAAGAACAAAGTGATCTTTCCCCCCAACTTGAACTATTCAATGTCTGCATTGATGCATGAAAAAAATTAAAATAAATAAATAAATAAATAAAGATCGGACAGAAACATAAAAGAGAGGAGAGATATTACATCGAAAAAGAGGGCTAAGCAGAGTAAATTATAGAGAGAGGGAGACCCCCCAACCTCCAAGACAACAAGAAAAATGACTAAAGGAAATAAACAAAGCAAGAGATAAAATGAGAGACAAAAAATCATCCACTTTCTTCACGCAAAAGACATGGGTACTACTTTTCTCCCTGGCCAAAGACTGTGTTTCCCTATTTGCTGGAAGGACGGTATGCATATGATTCAACGATATCTTGAGAAGTGGTACCATCATCTAATAGGCTGTTACTCCCTCTGGGGCTGCCAGATTCCTTACCCCACCACTCCATTTGTGAAGCAATCTCCACAGAGTTTGGACATTAAAGTCAGATGGTTCAGACAGAATTTTCATTGCTAACTTGGCGCTTGCCGTCAGACCCAACCTTATAAGTACTACATACATAGCTTTGACCAGGTGGCTATACCAGACCATTATTCTAATTTTTTTTTTCTTTTCCAATTTCCTTCTTTTTTTTAAAGCTTAACAAAAAATAAAAGAACAAATATACAAATACTATGTCCAAAACCTAAGTCAATAATGGGTACTCCTATTGCTAGGAGCCGGGTCCACTTCTTAGTGAAGAAAGTGGTATGCGAAAGCTACCCGTCGGAACGTAGCCCAACGGTTACACAACAGGGTCATTCCAATAAACAGGATCGACCAACACCTCATCCGATTCACCTTACTTCCACAAATTCCAAGAACGGCTTGAGACGCTGCCCATTAACCTTAGAAACATTGTTATTCTTGGGGTCACAAACATCTACTGAACCATTCGGATAAACCTTATACACAACGTAGGGACCATCCCAACAGGACCTTAACTTACCAGGAAATAAATGAAGGCACGAGTTATATAGCAATACTTTCTGACCAACACTAAAGGTTTTGCGCTGAATATTCCTATCATGGTATGCCTTAACCTTAGCCTTATAAATACTTGTGCTCTCACACGCGTCATTCCTAATCTCCTCAAGCTCACACAACTGAAGCTTCCTATGGGCACCTGCCTCAGGTAAACACGCGTTCAACGTCTTAATGGCCCAATAGGCCTTATGCTCCATCTCAACGAGCAAGTGGCAAGCCTTACCATAAACAAGCCGATAGGGTGAAGCACCCAACACGGTCTTGTAAGCAGTGCGGTAGGCTCACAAGGCATTGGTCAACTGAAGTGACCAATCCTTCTTATTTGGGTTCACGGTCTTCTCTAGAATTCCCTTAATCTCACGATTCGCTAGCTCAGCCTGACCGTTGGTTTGAGGGTGATAGGAAGTAGACACCTTATGAGAGATGTCATACTTACTCATTAACGCCCCAAAAGACCTATTGCAAAAGTGCGAGCCTTGATCAGAGATAATGGCACGTGGCATGCCAAACCTTGACAAAATGTTAGCTCGCAAAAACTCTAGTACGACCTTTGAATCACTGGTCTTAGTAGGGATAGCCTCAACCCACTTAGAAACATAATCCACCGCCAGGAGGATGTACTCATATCCGTATGACACCGAAAACAGGCCCATGAAATCAATACCCCAACAATCGAAGACCTCTATCACAAAAATATTCTGGAGGGGCATCATATTCCGCGGGCCAACCTTGTCTAATTTCTGGCACTAGTCACACGACTTACAAAAGACGTAAGTATCCTTAAAAAGACTCGGCCAAAAGAAACCACACTCACTGACCTTGGCGGCGGTCTTTTTTGTGGAGAAATGACCTCCGCACGCCTCGGTGTGACAAAATTCTAAAATTCCCCTTTGATCAGCTTCGGGGACACACCGGTGCATAATCTGGTCCGCGCAATACTTGAACACATATGGATCATCGTAAATATATTGTCGGACCTCTCTCAAAAATCGCTGCTTCTTAGCTGTGGACCAATAAGGTGGAATTTGCCCGGTCACCAAGTAATTGGCGATATTTGCAAACCATGCGCACGGATTAACATCGAACAACTGTTCGTCAGGGAAAGTATCCACAATGGGGAGATGAGAGGTAGGGTCCTCAAACTCCAGACGAGACAGGTGGTCGGGCACTACATTCTCAACCCCTTTCTTACCCTTAATCACCAGGTGGAATTCTTGCAGCAAAAGAATCCATCGAATAAGGCGAGCTTTCGCATCCTGCTTGGTCATCAAATACTTCAAGGCCGCATGATCGGTATATACCACAATCTGCGAACCCACCAAGTAGGACCGAAACTTATTTAAGGCAAACACCACCGCGAGCAATTCCTTCTTTACAGTGGTGTAATTCATTTGTGCCTCATTCAAAGTCTTGTTCGCAAAATAAACAACGCAGGGATCTTTCCCTCGCCTTTGCCCTAACACAGCCCCGACAGCATAGTCGAAGGCATCACACATTAACTTGAAGGGTAAACTCCAATCTGGAGGCTGTACGATCGACGGAGTAGTGAGACTCCGCTTTAACATTTGGAATGCCTCCTCACACGCCTCAGACCATAAAAAGGGCGTGTCTTTCGACAGCAAATGGCATAATGGTCGGGAGACAGCACTGAATCCCTTAATAAAGCGCCGGTAGAAACTAGCGTGACTGAGGAAAGATCGAATGTCTTTAACAGACTTTGGAGTGGGAAGATTTGCGATCAAATCAATCTTCGCCTCGTCCATCTCGATACCCTTGGATGAGACAATGTGTCCTAACACAATCCCTTGGGTTACCATGAAGTGGCACTTCTCCTAGTTAAGCACAAGATGCTTCTCCTTGCACCATTGTAAGACCTTTCCTAAGTTCTCAAGGCATTCGTCAAACGAATCCCCAAAAACTGAAAAGTCATCTATAAACACCTCCACGATCTTTTCTACCATATCACTAAATATTCCTATCATGCACCTTGAAAATGTTACGGGAGCGTTGTACAAGCCAAACGGCATGCGGCGGTAGGCAAACGTGCCGTAAGGACTACCTCAATTTGATTGTAGCCAAAGTACCCATCCAGGAAGCAATAGAATGGTCGGCCAGCCACCCTCTCCAGAATTTGATCAATGAATGGGAAAGGGAAATAGTCTTTTCGGGTGCTCGCATTGAGCTTTTGATAATCTGTGCAAACTCGCCACCCGGTTTGAACACGGGTCGGCATTAGCTCACCCTCGCCGTTCCTCACGATGGTCACTCCAGCCTTCTTAGGCACCGCCTGCACCGGGCTCACTCACTCACTATGGGCTATTGGGTAAATAATACCCGCATCTAAGAGCTTTAGTACCTCAGCCCGAACCACCTCCTTCATTTTGGGGTTTAGACGACGCTGAGGTTGCCTAGAAGGCTTCACATCCTTATCTAGAAAAATGCGGTGTGTACACACCGTTGGACTAATAACCTACAAATCCGTTATTGTCCAGCCTATCGCTCCTACATGCTCTTTCAACTTGGCAAGCAACCTAGGCTCTTGATCCGCCTTGAGGGATGAAGAGATCACTACCAGAAAAGTATTACCGCCTTTAAGGAAGGCATATTTAAGCGTGTCCGGCAGAGGCTTTAACTCTGGTTTGGGCGGCTGGATAGACGATGGGAGAGCTTTAGGAAGTGGGGCGCCCAGCGGCTCAAGAACTGGGTTCCAAGCGACGCCACACATTATCCTCTATAGAAAGCATCTCCATCAAACTTTCTACCTCTGGAGAATCTAAAAATGACGCCTCCTCGGCAGTTAAGGCTATCTCTAGAGGATCTTTGTACAACACACTATCGACATGCTCTTGCACCAGTATGTCGATCAAACTCACCTCATATATCTCCTCATCATCATCAACTCGACTATTCACGTTGAAGACATTCACCTCCATTTTTAAGTCCCCAAACGACAATTGGACTTGTCCAGTTTGCAATCCATGATAGCACTAGAGGTGGCTAGAAATGGACGGCCAATGATGATAGGAGTCTTTTCAAAGACCTCCGGCATTGGGCAAGTATCCAGGACAATTAAATCAATTGAAAAAAGGAACTCACCCACTTGAATTAGGACATCCTCCACCACCCCCTTAGGAATTCTCACACTCTGGTCAGCCAACTATAGTGTGACCGGTGTGGCTTTCAATCGCCTAGGCGCAGCTTCAAGTATACTGAATAGGGGAGCAAGTTGACACTTGCTCCTAAACCTAGCAAAGCCTTGTCAAATTTTTGGCCCACGATAGCAATAAAGATGGTGGGATAACCAGGGGCCTTGCATTTGGGGGGGATCTCAGCCTGGAGAATGGAGCTCACTTGCTCCGTCAGAAGTACTGTGTCCTGACTCTTAGTTCTCCGCTTTGACGTGCACAGATCCTTCAAAACCTTCGCAAACTGAGGAATTGCAACAATGGCTTCCATCAAAGAGATACGACACTGAACTTTCTTGAATAATTCAAGCTTTTGAAAGTTCATATTGACCTTAGGCTTTGCCACCAAGCGATTTGGATATCGAGCAACGGGTGGCGTCAGAGTTGTGAGGGCCGCAGTTGCAAGCACCACCACTTCAAGAGACTCCACATCTTTCTCTACCTCAGGAACACTTTCCAAGTCTGGAACGACTACTGGTACAGCTACCGGCACCAGGGTTGGCACCGATTTCTGCTTTGGGGGTAAGTTCTTATCGATCACCTTCCCACTTCTGAAAGTGGTGATCACCTTAGCGTCTTCCAGACTGAGATTCGGATTACTTGGGCCAGAAGAATCACCCACATAATGAGTACCGGTGGCATTGATTAAAGGTTGAGAAGGAAACTTTCCCTTCTCCTAATGGACTTGTCGAACTGTCGCCGTCAACTGGGTCAATTGGGTCCTAATGTCACCAATTGCCTACTTAATCTGCTCAGTGAAGCTTATTTGAGACTGCATGAGAGCCTTCATCATCTCATCAGTCTGCTTATCCCTCAGGAGATGGTTAATGCCAGGGGGTGGTCCAAATGATGAAGGACCAAACCCCTATTGCTGTTGAGACGGGTAGCGAAACTGGGTCATTTGGCCTTGAGGAGACCGAAACTGCTGGACTGACTGCTGAGGTGGTGCCTGGGTATACACTGGGGCTTTTTGATCCTTCCAACCCAAAAGTGGGTTTTGGGCCCACCCAAGATTGAAGGTATTTGAATACGGGTCCCAACGCTGGTTAATTGCGTTCACCTTAGCTTGATTGCTTTGGTAGGCCTTTTTTACCATGGGAAAAGTGGGGCAAGCGGTAACTAGATGCTCTGGACATTCACACAACGCACATACCTCCTCGACTTTCACCTCATTTACCTGATGGACTTGCTTAAGCTTCAAGTCCTCTAATTGTTTAGCCATCTTGTCTAGCTGAGACTGGACATTGTGCTCTCACACGCTAGAAGGAAAAATCCTAGACCCATTGGGTCCTTGTGCAGCCATGGCCCTATCACCGAGGTCAGAAGGTTCCCAACTTTGGTGTTTCTCGGCCAACTCTTCGAGAAAGTCCCACGTATCATCTGGGGACTTATCTTGAAAATCCTCCTCTTTACAAAGGTACTCCATCTGTTGGGCAGTCGCAACATTCAAGCCCAAATAGAAAAATGACACCAACTGGTGTTTCACGAACCCATGATGCGGTAAGGACAATAGAAAGTCCTTGAACCGCTCCCAACACCTTAAAAATGACTCGTCCTCTTTCTACTTATACGATTGGACTTGGCGAGTTAGGTATTTCGATTTACTTTCTGAGAAATATTTCTTGTAAAATAAATCTCAGACAGCAGCCCACGTCCTGAGAGACTGTGGCTTCTGCATCCGCAGCCACTTATTTGCATTGTCCCTGAGCGAGGCTAGAAAAAGCTTAAGGCAAGCATTTTCTCACTGAGTAGTGGTGACCAGGGTGCGCACCAATCCTTCGAAATGACGGACATGCTCATACGGATCCTCATTCTCCTTCCCATAAAACAGGGGAAGGGCATTATGCGTGCCAAGCTTTACGGTGAAAGCATTACGTGCTTCCACCGTCTCAGTCGGTAAAACTATTGGCCCGAGAGGAGTGGTCCTCTTAGGATGCATGTGTGCACGCATCGACATCGGTGGCTCAATTAATAAATCAACGAACAAACCACCGATATCAAACGACTCGCCACTAAAGAACTCGTCCTCCACAGTTACTCTCGGAACTCTCTCAATGGCTACGAGACGCTTGGTATTGTCTCGGTAGTACTTAGGTTTAGAGGTGATTGCTTTCCTACAATGGAGGATTGCTTACCTCTACCTATGTTGACTCGAAACAACTACCAAAACTAAAAACAAAATAAAAATAAAAAAAACAACTACCCAAATTCTTAACACACGTGACCGTCCCCGGCAATGGCGCCAAAAATGCTTGACGATTCCTAGACCTAAAATAATGGGTTGCTCCAAGCGTAGGGCTGAGACCGATGTAGCACAATATCTGGTAAGACCGGAGTCGAATCCACTAAGGACGGTAAAGTGTGTGCGATGAAAATTCGGGTTGCTATAATTAAAAGAGGCTCTTAGGTAACTATTCTTTTCAAATAATTAAAAAAGGAGGTATGGTCATAGGGTTCATAACACTCGTAACCAATCCGGACTAACCTGCTCCATTCGGTATTCTTAAAAACGTTCAATTTTACATTGAAAAAAATACCCCGCAAGATGCGAAACCTTAGGGTCGCCATTTACCCATGCGCAGCGGAGAATATGTTTTGGACCCCCATTCCCCCGTTCATATGGGTCCGACAATGCCCGGGTTCGTCCACGGGAAGTATTTTTCAATCTAAAATCGTTTTCTTTATTATTTGAAATAAGAGCAGTATCCGAACTGGTCACGGTATGCTAATCATCCCGTGATCCTACCTAAACGACTATTCACTAATCATCATACATAAAATAAAAGAAACCCTAATTTGAATCATGCTTTTAAATACGAAATAAACAAAACATACGAATCAAACAAATAACAGAGAACAACTTTGATAAAAAAAAATGTAAATCAAAACTAAGTTATCGTAACGCAAGTACTTCAATCAAACTCCAAAACTTCAACGGAAAAAAAGAACTCTGTAAGAAAAAGAATGTAAGTAAAAAAAAAACACTGCTACTAATTAATCGAACTTCTCTGTTTCGTCGTGGAAAAGAATGCAGCCTCCTTTGTGATTAGCGTCCATTTCTTTTTCACGGCAGCAGCAGCAACAGCTCCCGTTCTTTTTCGTTCGTCCTTTTTTTGCCCTTTACAAAAGCTGCTGCAGAAAGCCCCAAAAGTCGCGCCTCAAAGATCCCGCAGCTTTGTGCTTCGTTCCTCTTATACACTGTCGTCCCCCCATCAATAAAATAAAACCCTATTAACTCTTTACAAGTCAAAGCCGTGGGCCACTTTCCTCCTTCTGGCCCATAATTAGTCAAACTAATTGTAAAGTATTGGGTCCACCTAATTGAAGTCCACGTCCAATTCTTTTTTACTTCTTGAGATAGTCTAATTTTTTTGGCAATTGACTTGCAAATATTACCCTTTTCCTCTGTGCTCATGCTCGTGGCAAGAGCTAACTTCAAGTACTTCTAACTTTGTGCTTTTTGTATAAAATTGTCCAAATACCTACAATCACAATAATTAAACGTTAAGCTTCAAATAATAATATAAATGGAACTTAATGAAGATAAATTAGAGGGCGCTAATGGGAACATTTGCACCTATATGAGTCATCTCAGAGTGTTTGGCTATATTGTCTATGCTAAAGTTCCAGAGGCATACAGAACCAAACTTGAAGATAAAAGAGTGAAGTGTATCCTTGTTAGATACGGTGACAGAATGATGGGCTACAGGTTATACAATCCCGTCACTTAGAAGGTGATTTTCAGCAGAGATGTCATCTTCAAAGAAAATAAATTATGGAGCTGGGACCAGACAGAAACTACCAAGAATATGGAGCTTATTCTTGAAGAAGAAGAACAAGAGCAGGCATCATCACCATAAAGAGGTGAACCATCCTCACCAGTTGCACAGGAGTTTTCAGACATGAGGCCTAGAGGAACACAAAGCTTGGATGATATGTACCATAATACAGATCCGTTGGATGCAGATTTCACCATGTTCTGCCTATAAGTAAGCTGTGATCTAGTTAGTTTTGAGTAAGCTAACCAAGAAGACAAATGGAGGAAGGCTAAGGATGAAGAGATTCATTCCATAGAGAAAAACAAGAGTTGACCAGTCTACCAAAAGGTCATTAGGCAATTGGAGTAAAGTGGGTCTATAAGGCTAAGAAGAACGCTCAAAGAGAGGTTCAAAGATACAGGGCAAGGCTTGGCTTGTAGTAAAAGGATACATGCAGAGGGAAGGCACAGACTACGGCGAAGTATTCGCCCTATTGCTAAGATGGAGACAATCAAGCTAATGATATCATTAGCTACTCAGAGAAGATGGAAGATCTACCAATTGGATATCAAGACAGCATTTTGAAATGGATTTCTTGAGGAAGAAATCTATGTCGAGCAGCCCCCTGGATATGTGAAGGAAGGTCGTGAAGACAAAGTGTACAAATTAATATAGGCACTATATGGATTAAAGCAAGCGCCTCGTGCATGGAACACAAGGATTGATGCATACTTCCAGAAGAATGGATTCGAGAAGTGCCCTTACGAGCATGTACTCTATATGAAGAAGGAGACTGATGGAAGCATACTCTATGTATGCCTCTATGTTAATGACTTCATTTTTACAGGCAACAATCCAACTATGTTTGATTCTTTCAAACAAAGTATGGTTCAAGAGTTCGAGATGATAGACATCGGACTGATGGCACATTTTCTTGGAATCAAAGTGATGCAAAGAGATGACGGTATTTTCATCTCTCAAGCTGGATACGCCAAAAAAGTCCTCAAGCGTTTTGGCATGGAGAAAAGTAATCCATTGACTACTCCAGTTGAAAGTGGAGTAGAACTCAAGAAGAGCGAGGTCAGAGATGTTGATCTAACATATTTCAAAAGTCTGGTAGGAAGTCTTCGCTACCTGACATGCACAAGACCAAATATACTATATGGAGTTGGTCTTATCAATCGATACATGGAGACACCCGATCAATCCCATCTGAATGCATTCAAATGGATTTTACACCATCAAATTCACTTGCCCGTTCCAGTCCCCGATCCTCAAAACGACATTGCCCGTTATTCCATACCCCATCTGTACAGTGAAATTCACTGTCTTGATCCTACTGAAACTTTCAACGACTTTTAATCCAAGCGACTGCACAACCCATTCTGAAACAAAGTTGTGTGGCCCCCGTGTCCACCATGGCCAACACTTCAGTTTCACAAAGCAACACTTTGATGTACATCAGACCCGTTCTATGAGAGGTTACTGCCTTGTCTACATGAATCACATTGAGCAATTGCATAGGTTTGATCTGAACTTGCACTTCCGAGTCTGAATCACCATTTTTCCCTTCATCCATGCAAATAGCATTAAGCTTTTTGCGCTTTAGGCAATCCTTTACCTGATGAGGCCCATCGCAAATGAAACAACTCTTACTGAAATTTCCTTTGCCTTGCCCTTTGTCCTCTGCAACCGAGTCCAATTTCTGACCCCTTGTCTTTCTGACTCTTGTCCCATTTATTTGAACCAAATTTTGTTGTGTTGGATTCAAAAGAATTGGATTTGCCTGTCAGTTTGAAATCTGCCAACCCGTCGACAGCTATAAAAGCCGATGGAAAGTCTTTGATTCCTAGCCTTCGTAGTTCCAACTGTGCCCAATTCTACAAACCTGACATAAAATTGAAAACCTTGTCCTCCTCCACCATGTTCTTGATATCCAGCATCAAAGAACTGAATTCCTTCAAATAATCACGCACTGTACCCGTGTGCTTCAATTGTTTCAATGACTCCCTTGCAAGCCACAAACAATTGCAAAGCAGGAATTAATCCTTCAATTCCTTTTTCAGCTTTTCCCACTGCTCGATTTTTGGATGCCCGCTGTCCTCAAATTGAGTTCTTCACCAGAGTTTCGCATCACCCGTGAGAAACATCGTGGTGATTGTCATGTATTCTGCCCTTGGAATATGAACAGCACAAAAGTACTGCTCCATATCCCACAGAAAGTTTTCCAATTCCTTGGCATTTCGGGCACCACCGAAAGCCTTCGGTTCAGGAATCTTTACACGAGTCTCGAATCCGTATGAGCGACTAAGGAAGGCCTGTTTCATAACCAGCAATTCTTACTCCAAGTTAGAAACCCGCTCCCTCATGACATCTAAGAGTTTGTTTATGTCCACCAGCATCTTTGTAAGCTTGGTTTCGATCTGAACGACGTGTGTTTCGTGAGCTATTTTCTATGACTCAATCAAAGCCAACACGACGTCCAAGCTTTCAACCAAGGTAACGCACTCATCAGATTCATCAGCACCAACGAGCTTTTCCAACTGTGTAACTCTAACCCGTACCGCCTCGAGTGCAGCATTTGCAGCCATAACTCAAACCCGGAGCTCTGCAACTTTTGCTCACAACTTGAGTTGCTCTGATACCAACTATTGCGGGGCTATTTTTTGCCTAGAAATTTGCCCGTGATGACACCAAGTTTGCCAACAACTTGATTTCAGCCAACAAGTGTTTACTCACACACCCGTTATGGTTTGAACGTCTAGAAACACACACAAGAGTTACGGGAACCATCCCAACCTTTTATTGCACCAACAATACAAGGAAAACACTCAAGAGTCTAGACAAAACATCCCTCTACCGTAGGCTACGAAAATGCCTTGCCTAAATAGGCTTACAATCATAAAAACGTGGCCACTAAGTACATGAGATCATGGGGCCAACCCATGATCTTGCAGTTGACACCCCCAACTGCCCTAGGGCTGTACTGGCTTTACCAGAATCTGCCAGCACATTGAAATATGAAACTGCCTGGCTGCAACTGCCGATAACTGCCCGTTTCTGCCTTGGACACATGTCCCATGCTTCCAGCAACATGTGCCCGTTTCTGCCTTGAACACATGTCCCATGCTTCAAGCAACATGTGTAGAATGCAGTTTAGTCGTCAATAACGATTTTGCCTCAGCCAACTCAAGTTTGCCTCGGTTTTGCCCAAGCCAACTCAAGGCTGCCTGGCCAATTTCGTGATCCAACCCTAGCCCCCAATAATTAGCCATTTTTCTCGATTGGCTTGTCCCACAAACCTGCTTCCCGTTTAGCATCCATGCCTCGATATCATCAGGCCTTCACATGCATCACGACTGCCACTTGCCTAAGGGACTAGTGCCGACACCAACCGACACCATCGGGTCACCTTGCAAAAACATGCTTGCCTCATACCTTTGATTCCACCGGTTGGCTAGGGTGCAAGGTGCCACCGCTAGCCAAGTTTAGCAACCCTTGAAAATCAAGGTGCTAATAGCTGCTATGAAGGTCTTTTTCATGGTCTTCATGATATGGCATTTTGATTGCTTGGTTGTTTGTTTTTTCATTGTTGCATTTTCAAAATTGAACGAGTTGTGATTTTGAGTTTTTAACTGTAATATTAGCCATTTATTTGTTACCATACTTTGTTGTTGTGGGTGGAGCACTTCTTTGACTATGTTTGGACCGCAGTTCAAGATTTTAATGCCTAGGTAAAAGTAGTTGGAAGAAAACAATTTTTTGAATGCAGTAAAGAACTTCACATTTGCGTTTGAGATATACTCTTAATCAAATTGTTTAATGCTAAATATGAGTTATCAAACAACCCTCGAGTTGCGTATAAATTGGGTTGGCCTTTAAAATTTGTATTTATGTTGTTTCATTGAACGAATCCTCTCTTGTTTAAAGTAAATATATGGGACGATTGATGAAGCTATATCAAAGGTGTAGAATATACATGAAACTCTTACCGATAAGAATCTCTTGAATAGTAAAGTAAAATTTTGGACTATCCAAAATCGATTAAACAGGTAATCGAGACAATCCCGGGGCATCCACCATGCAAGGGTACGTTAAATATATAGTAAGTTAGTGCAAAGGGTAGGGGTTTTTTCCTCAGCAAAGAAAGTAACATTTCGTTAATAACAATAATACATTGCTAGAGATGCTGTTAAAAAAAAAAAAAAAACATTATTCTAGAGGAGGGAAGAATTACAAAACAAACCACACTAGAGAGAACCCTATGAGGAATGCTGCCAAAATAATAAAGGTAAACCTATAGCCCTTAATTCATTGAACACCCTTGAGAGTAGTTTTTTTTTTTTTTTGATTTCTTTAGCCGCAAGTGATTTTTTCTCTGTTCATAGAGAAACTTTTGTGTATAACGGGGATACCAAGGATGGTGGTATCCCTTCCGGTCCGTTTTGACTTTTTTGGTCATTTTCTAATCACATTTTGATGATCGGGTCCATTCATTTTGTAAAGTTCGGCAAGAATCTTTATCATATCAAAAATTAGTGTTCATCGAACTTTAGTAGGTACATGATTGGCACATGTGAAAATTATAAAAAAAATCAAAATTGGGTTCTGATTCAGTGCCTTTTTTTTTTATTATCCAATTTAGGGTTTTCTTCAATTTTCATGCATGCCGATCATTTATCTACTAAAATTCAATGAACATGATTTTTGGTATGATTAAGGTTCTCGGTGAACTTTACAAACGAACAGAGCGATCATCAAAGTGTGATCGGGAAATGGCGGAAAATTAAAATGAAAACGGGCCGAAGGGAATACCACCACCCTTGATATTCCTATTATACATAAAAGTTTCTCTTTCTTCATATACGAAAATCCTCAAGTCGTACGTACAAGTTTGGAAACGATCAGTGGATGGAAATAAATCTTTCCAAGTTTCCATCTATATTATAAAACAGAACGGGTATCTTACAGAATATTCTTTCTCAACGATTCAGATTTATTTCTGTCCAAAATTTATCTACCCATACAAACAAATCCAACGGTCTAGATTCATCTTCATCATTCCTTCTACAACATGGCATTTTGGTAAATATTGAAAACTTCAAGAC
>BPLS01029614.1:86190-114650 GCA_019656275.1 Rhododendron kiyosumense | reverse complement strand
ACCAAAGAATAGTCGTTTGTAAGTCCACTTTTGATTAAATTCAGTGTACTTATATTTCTGTATTATTCTTGAAAGAGTCTTAAGAGTGTTTGTATACAAATTTACCTTTGATTAGATTCAGGTTTGTTTGTGTTCAATCATCTTTTCTGATTCGAAGCGCGTCAATCTTTTATTTAATTGATACCTTAAGGAAAAATCCTCTTAGTTGAGGTAATCGAACAGATAACACAATTGCCTGATTGAGATTACTTATTTCAAATCAATTTGAAAAGAGTAATTTCTTCTCTGAAGTTATTTCTTTTCTGGCACGCCCGCATACAATCATTTGCCATTTGATTGAGCTAATTCAGCTCAAACAATTTTTGGCACGCCCAGTGGGACACAAAGGTGTCAAAATGCCAAGACTTTGAAAGCAAATAGGAACACCCATTGGTGATCTAGCGCCAGAAGAACAGGCTGTGCCAGAACAGGCAGCAGAACTAGGAACGCCTATAAATCCTGTTTTTCCTCAATTGGCTTTAGAACTCGAAGAGCCTCTTTATGAAGAGCCCTCTTACGAAGCACCTCCTGAGGAAGTGCCTCCAAACTTCCAAAGAGGACAAGCCAGTGGTAAAGACCACGATAGAGAGGAAATGTTTAGAGAAATGATGATAGCTTTTCGAGAGATGGCTCAAACCCAAAGAGCCATGATCAAAAGCATAAGAAATAGGTTGCCCAACTTAGAGGCAGCAAGAAATAGCCCAGGGGATATTGGGCTAAATAATCAAGCCAACTCGAGCACTCACCAAAGTCCTTTCGAAGGAAGGCTTGGAGAGGATGTTGGTAGAAGTAGGATGAAGTCTAGAACAGGTAAGGAAAATATGTATCCAGATGAAATACCACAATCTTGGTATGAGCCTATGAAACCTACAAAATCTATCCTAGAAATTCCAAGGCAATCTCATGGTGTTACCATAGGGGTTCAACGAAACACTAGGTAAAGACAGAGCGTGAATCCTCTCTTCGAACCCACACTTGGGGAATGGGAGGATGACTCAGAACCAGAATTGGTTCATAAGCCCGAGAGAAGGGGTGAAAACCCACAACACCCACGGCAAAATGTCCCAACCACTAAAAATCCTCTCAGGACAGCTTATGGAAGCCATAGGTCTGTTCGAACTAATGATGCATTTGATAAAATGCAACAGCCACCGTATGGGAGGGTTCCTAGAGAGAAACAAGGGGATTTAAATATGACAAGGGGAGTTTATGAAGATGGTTTCGCAGGGCCAGATCCTCTCGTAGAAAACCAAGAGCAAAACTTCCTTATAGGGAACCCAATATTAAGGGACCAAGTCATTGGTCTCATACAAGAGGTTTGTGGATCTCGAACTCGGGGGTTACAACCTCAAATTTATAGAAAACCGTATCCAGAATGGGTAGACACAACTTTCCAAATCCCTAGAGAGTTTAAAATCCCAGATTTTACTTTGTTTTATGGGGATGAGAGACAGTCTTCTATAGAGCATATAGCAAGGTTTTCTGCCCAATGTAAGAATTTGGCTCAAAATGGCTTCATGAAGTTGAAGCTATTCCCAAATTCTTTATCTGGGCCAGCTTTTGCATGGTAAACTAACTTACCACCAGAGTCAATAACTGATTGGTTTCAGATGGAAGTGGCATTCCATGCACAGTTCTTTAATGCTGAGCCTGAAGTCTCTATGGCAGACTTGGCTAGGCTGAAGCAAAAACCAGATGAGAAAGTAGCAGATTTCATATCTAGGTTCAAAAGATCAAAAACCAAGTGCAAACTTCATCTGCCAGAGGCAGAATTTGTGAGATTAGCACAAGATGGTTTAGAAAGAGAGCTTCGAAAGAGGTTTGATTCTACAGAGTTTAGGGACTTTGCAGATCTGACCTATAAAGTTGCTAGATACGAATCACTGCTAGAGGAGGATATGGACAGACATAATTCTTCCTACCCTACATATTACAGGGACCCCAATTACGAGATAGATGCTGCAGAAATTATAGAACATGATCCTTGTATTTGCGAGCCTTTGATTCAAAAGAATGTATCTCTAGGACAGAAGTTTAAACAAAAGGAGATTACTAAAGTATACTCTTTTGATATATCAAAAGCTGATGAGATTTTTGATTTCTTGTTAAGAAAGAAAATCATTAAGCTGCCTTCGAATGTGAAACTGCCCACAGCAGAAGAAAAGAATGGGAAGACTTATTGCAAATGGCATGACTCTTGGTCCCATTCAACTAAGTCTTGTAATGTTTTTCGTGACAGGATTCAAGAACAAATCAAGAAGGGAAGAATCAAATTTCCTGAAAAGGCTATGGGAATTGATACAGTGCCTTTTCCAAAGGTAGAAGAAGTCAACACCAATGTGCCTTCTTCACTGGCTCGAACTATCAAGAAATATTGGCAGGATAAGGAGGCACCGGTGAACATGAATACTGTTCAATATGGAAGGGGCAAGCCATACGCTGGCCATCCTCAAGGCATGGGAATGAGGCCAAGTCCGTATAGGTGAGCCAATGATGGTTTTTCTTCATAGAAGTTGCCAGGTAATAATCATTTGCCTATGTTAGAAGCCTCATTTTTTGAGTGCCTGTGTGTGGGATGCAGGGCCAACTATCTGGTTTTTAAGGACTTGGATAGAAAGGGCATGAGTTTTTTCCCTAAGGAGATGGGAATGAAGAGAATGGCTCCAGTGCAAGCGAAGCCAAGTGATAGCAAGCCCTGGTTGGCATCGAAGAGAGATGTGCCCACTAGCCCTGTCCCAGCTATCCTCAGAAGGGACTTACCGCCTTCGAAGAAAGCCAACATTGGCCAGACATCTGAGGCATCAGGAGAAGCCAAACAAGAAGAATTCACTTTGGTGAAAGGGGTTCCTGATTGGTTTCTCAAGCAAGTCAAGCCTGATCTGTTCTAAGGATACAAATGCTCCAACAGGAATGAGAACAGAACTTTCAAGCCACCAGCTTCGAACTCTGGAAATTGGGTGTTAATTAGGGATCCCAAGTCCCAAATACCACAGATGGTTCCATTGCTCTCAAGAACTCAGATGCGGAGGCTCCAGAGAAAGTATACGCTTTTCCAGTCAGGAGAATCCTCAACGGGGGAAGAATCAGGCAGGGGAGCAAGGCCTAATCTACGGTTTAACAGGGTTAAGAGGGACCCAGAAGAGTTTCGAGCCCAGTATCAAGAGAGGGAGACTTTGAAGAAAGCAGCCTTTGCCATGCTCGAAGAAGATCTTGATCCACCTTCTCCCAATTCATTGGCTAGTTATCAGTCTGGGTTACTCGAAGCCATGTTGGTAGAGCAAGAAGGGATCGAAGGAAGCTCTTCACCCATGGAACTTTCAGCACAAGAGGTTGAAAGTAAGGAAGTTAAGGAAACTGAGACACTTAAACCAGCCAAAGAAATGGCAACAATCCAATTTGGGGGGCAACCAGAAGTGCAAGTGAATATGGTGTACCCATGCTCTATGGATTTCTTCAAGAATGGCCAGATACTGAAAGGCCGAGGTGATACTTGGTCAAACTTGGGCAAGCCAGATGGTTCTGAAGAAACACTGAGTGATGAAGAATTGAACATCATATGTAACAACTGTGACCTGGAAGAAGTGACTCAGATTGAGATGGACGAGAACCTGGTATGTGAAATTGAGCAGAGTCAAGAGAGTTTGGAGATAAGCTCAAAAGAAAGTGCTTGTTTTATGCCGGATTCTATGTCCGACGTCGAATACCCCTTGGTAATAGATTTAAATTATGTGGAAATTTCATATCCATTCAAATTACCTACTAATGCAATGAGACAACATTTGCGTCCATTATATATTACTGCATATTTCGATGGAGTCCCACTTAACAGAATCCTGGTGGATAATGGAGCTGCAGTGAATATTTTGCTTTTCCAAACCTTGAAAAAGTTAGGAAAAGGAAAAGGAAAATTGATTCCAACCAGCACATCCATTGCAGGATTTACTGGGGAAAGTCAACATGCCAGGGGAATCATTTCCATTAGATTGGCAGTAGGAGGCATAGAGACTGATACTGCTTTCTTTGTAGTTGACACATATGCTAAATATAATGCTTTATTGGGAAGAGATTGGATTCATGTTAATGGATGTATCCCTTCCTCTATGCATCAGGAATTAATGATTGTTAAGTATGACAAAGGCAAAGAAGTGGGTGTTGAAGGAGTCAAAGCTGATCCACATCCATTTAGTGCCGCAGCAAATTTTGCTGAAGCAGAAATGTACAAATCAGATGTAGTTCGTTTGAGTGAATTACTGCAAGCAGCCACTTACCCAACCAACGAGATGAAACTGGGAGAATTGGCAGAGCTGAAATCGAAGCTGAAGCAAACTGTTGATTATGAATCAGACACCCCAAAAGATGACGCTGCTTGGATGTAAGTCCAAGGAAGAGGCAGAAGAAGAGGCCAACTCTTTGGCTTTGGTGAGGTATGTTGCTTTGGGGATCGAACAGAAGATTCAAGAAGACAACATGTGGGAAGATGTTATGCAGGATGATAAGCCTCATAAGGAGGAAATCTAGATTACTTCTCCAAAACAGGTTGAAGCTCAAGACCTTCTGGAGGAAGTAAAATTGGGGGATGAACAAAACCCCAATCCAGTGTTCATTAATAAACAGCTGGAACCAGGGGTGAAAGCTGGGTTAATAACATTATTGAAAACAAACAAGAATTGCTTTGCATGGAGTTACAAGGAACTACCTGGGTTGGACAGAGAATTGGTGGAGCATAGGTTACCTATCAAGCCACAATTCAAACCTGTAAAACAACCAACCAGGAAGATGAGTCCAGAAACAATTGCAGGTGTCAAAAAGGAGATGCAGAGGCTTCTAGACGCAGGTTTCATTAGAAGTCAGGTATGTCGAATAGCTATCCAATGTGGTTCCAATCCCTAAAAAGAATGGGACTATCAGGATCTGTGTTGACTTTCGAAACCTAAATACTGCAACCCCTAAAGATGAATACCCAATGCCTAATGTGGATACACTTGTGGACAGTTCAGCTGGACACAAGGTATTGTCCATTTTGGATGGGCATTCAGGGTATAATCAAATTTGCATAGTAAGGGAAGATGTGCATAAAACAGCATTTGCTTGCCCTGGTAATATTGGTATTTTTGAATGCGTCAAAATGCCATTTGGATTAAAAAATGCTGGAGCCACTTACCAAAGGGCTATGAATGCCATTTTTCATAATTTGGTTGGAAGTTTTCTTGAGTGTTACATAGATGATATCATCGTGAAGTCAAATTCTGATGAGGATCATTTGCAACACTTAGAGAAGGCATTTCAACAAATGAAGCACTATCAGTTGAAATTGAATCGAGAAAAGTGTGCTTTTGGAGTGTCAGCTGGAAAATTTTTGGGGTATTTAGTCCACAACAAAGGAATACAAGTTGACAAGAATAAAGTAAATGCTATTATTGAAGCCAAGCCACCTTCTACAAAGAAGGAGTTGCAAAGGTTTCTTGGTCAATTAAATTTCCTTCGAAGGTTTATATCTAATACTGCAGGAAAAACTAAAATCTTCTCTTCTTTGTTAAAACTGAAGGAAGGGGAAGAATTCAAGTAGTCCAGAGAGCATGATGAAGCCTTCGAAGCCATCAAGGGGTATCTAGCCAACCCTCCTGTTTTGGCACCTCCCATTAAAGGAAAGCTAGTAAAGTTGTACCTAACTGCAACACATGACTTAATAGGAGTACTGTTGGCTCAAGACAATGAAGATGGCAAGGAAAGAGCAGTTTATTATCTTAGTAGGTTTTTAAACTCCTGTGAATGCAAGTATGCTGCAATAGAGAAGTTGTGTTTAGCTTTATTCTATGCTTCCAAGAAATTCAGGCATTATATGTTACCTAGAGTAACTTATGTTATTTCTCAAATTGATGTAATTAAGCGCATGCTTTCGAAGCCAGTGCTTAGTGGGAAGATTGGGAAATGGATAGTGTCTTTGATTGAGTTTTGTCTTAAATATGTACCACAAAAATCAGTAAAAGGCCAGGCATTGGCCAACTTTTTAGCTGATCATCCAAATGAGCTTGAAACACCAAGAGCATTGGAAGCCACCGTGGTCGAAATTAAACCATGGAAATTATGGTTCGATGGGTCAAGAACTGCTTAAATGGCTGGAGTAGGCATAGTTATGGAATCTCCCCAAGGATTGAAAACCAAATATGGTTTTCGACTGAATGAGGGACAATGTTCCAATAACCAGACAGAATATGAAGCATTGATCATAGGGTTAGAAATTTTACTTAACTTGAGAGTAAGTGTTGCTGAGGTCTTTGGAGATTCTCAGTTGGTGATAAATCAGCTAAATGGACAGTTTAAATGCACTAGTCCAGCATTGATAATTTATTATCAACATGCTAAGAAGTTGATGGATCAATTCTTTATGCTTACTTTAACTTATATACCTAGATTCTTTAATGAAGAAGCTGATGAAATAGCTCAAAGGGCATCTGATTTCAGAGTTTTGTCAGAAAATGAAAAGGAGTTTTGTCAATTAACTTTGAGAAAATCTCTGCCTATGTTGCGAAATAGAATAACTGGTTTCGAAGTATTGGAAATTAATGTTACTACCAATCAAAATGTTGATTGGAGGTAAGCATTGATTGAATATTTAACCAAACCAGACAGTGTTGCAGACAGAGCAACCAGATTGAGAGCAATAAACTATATAATGTACAACAATGAGCTATTCAAGAGAGGGATGGATGGCCTTCTTTTGAAATGCTTGAGCAAGGTGAGTGCCTTTAAGTAATGGCTGAAGTGCATGAAGGAATTTGTGGAGCACATCAAGCTGGTATAAAAATGAGATGGTTAATAAGGAGATATGAGAATTATTGGCCTACCATCCTCAAAGATTGTATAGATTATGCAAAGGGGTGTCAAGTCTGTCAAAAAACAGGTCCACTCAAGCATTTGTCAGTCACAGATTTGCAATATGTAATAAAACCATGGCCTTTCAGGGGATGGGCTATGGATATGATTGGGATGATTTATCCTCCTTCATTGGAGAGGCATAAATTTATCCTAGTAGCCATTGATTATTTCACAAAATGGGTGGAAGCCCAAGTTTATCAGGAGGTAAAACAAACCCATGTCATTGATTTCATAAAAGGAATCATATACAGGTTTGGAAGCCCTCAAACGATAACAGTTGATAATGGTTCCATATTCGAAGGGAAGCTGGTGAAGAATTTTGCTAGTAACCATGGGATTTCATTAATATATACCAGCACTTATTATGCTCAGTCAAATGGTCAAGCAGAATCAACCAACAAGATCATCAAGAAGGGGATCCAAAGAATGGTGGATCAGAACCCAGAGGTTTGGCATGAGCTGTTACTTGACACTTTGTGGGCATATAGAAATACAAAGAGGACTAGCACGAGCACTACTCCATTTGCATTAACTTATGGACATGATGCTGTGTTGCCTATGGAGATTACTGTGAGATCTCAAAGAGTAGCGTGTCAAATTAATTTGGATACAGGGTCTTATCATCAAGCCATGCACATGGAATTAGAAGATTTTGATGAAGCCAGAATAAAAGTTTTAAATCAAATCATGTTGCAAAAGGTAAGGGTAGCAAGGAGTTATAATAAGAGAGTTGTCTTTCGAAGCTTTGATGAAGGAGATCTTGTGTGGAAGGTTATTCTTCCTATCAGGGATAGGAGAATAAAAACGGACGGATTAGGAAAATGGGCGCCAACGTGGGAGGGGCCTTTTCAAATCCATAGAGTGTTGAGAGGAGGAGCGTATCATTTGAGAAATTTGGATGGATATGTTCATCGAAGGAAGATGAATGGAAGGCATCTCAAAGCTTATATTCCTTCTATATGTGAATCCTTTCATAAAAGGTAGCTTTCCAAATATGGATTTTTCATTTAAATGATTTTTTTTATTCATCTGAATGAATGGATGGTTTCGATGGGGGTTGGTTATTTTAGACTAAAACCAAAGCAAATCCTGAATTCGAAGCATTGGTTGTATAGCGGTATGATATCAATTGGTTTTGACATTCAGAGATTTTTCCTTTGAAGTTCTTATATAATCATGTTTCAACCAAGTTGTCATATTAGCGTTCGAAACCATGAAAGAGTCAAGAATTGCCAACCACCAAAGTTCCCATTATATTTATGAAAAAAAAAAAAACAAAAGAAAACCCAAATGGGTTTGAAATAGATCCAAGTGGATTTGAACAAAAAAAAACTTGCTAAGACCATAAAAAATAAACACTCCGGCTCAAAAAACAAAAATGAAGATCATTGCTGATCCTCACAGTCCCAAAGGAGAATCTTTAAGAAGATTCTCCCTCCGGGGGACTTTTTGCTTCGTGAGCCGAGAGGACGGTTGAAAGATCATCCTAGGTCCTAGCCAAGCAGAGACGTGAAGCTGTCTCCACGCACAGCAGCTGGCTTCGAAGCTGTTCGACCTCGCTTCGAAGGGCTTGGAGTTCTGTTTGGATCTCCCTCCTGAGCTCTGCAATCATGTTGGCTAGTTTAGCCATTTCATTTGCAAGGTTGGCAGAAGGAATGGGTTGATCAGTATCCATGGTTGATTATGGAGTGAGAGAGAGAGGATGCAATGTCCTATTAACATATGGGTATATTTATACTCAAACGAGTGCAAAGAATCCACTTCAGTGATTACGAGCATTGATGAGTGGAAATACGTAAGGCTCGAAAGACAAAGGGTCTGAGAGCGTTTGGACGCCATGTGTTCTGTTAATTAATGGTTGACAACTCACGAGGAGACGGCTGGGAAGCCACTGAAAATAAATGAGTTGGATGATTAATTTAGACCACATTTGGTTGGTCTTCAAAATACCAGCGTGTTTCAGAACGTTGTTAACGTTGTTTGTTATTTATTCGAGAATTTCGAAGGAGAAGCCCAGTGAGAATAAAATAATGAAAAAATGCTTGTATGGGAAATTTTGTTTTCTGTATTCTTTGGTCTTCTTTATGCTCATTACGTCCATGTTAGTATTTAGCGTCACAAGAGCAAAGTTAGAATAGTAACGAAGGGCTAAATTACCAGTTCATTGGTTAAAACCACTACGAAATGCAGAAATATGAATAAAAATTTTATTCATTACATCGTCACAGAAGGTTACAGCAGATTACATTGAGAAACCTATCTAAGGATTCATTACATTTCCACAAAGGTTACATTGAGAAACCTATCTAAGGCCTAATAGTATCACAGGGCTGGGTCTCTAGGGATCAACCAACTGAGATACAAAGATTTGAACCAAGCTTCAATGTGATTTGGTTCAAGCTCCCTACAAGCGATTGGTAGGGAGATAGAGCTCAAAGTTCTATTGGTAGGTAGATAGGCTTTGAAAACCATTGTCGTTTGATTTTTTGGTCTTCGAAGCAGCAGCCCGATACAGACACATCGTGAAAAATGATGTGGCTATACCTAGGGGCTTTGAGGTTTAAAGGAAATCTCGTGAGAAATGATGTGGCTATATTTGGAAGTTTTTCTTCGAAAACGGTGGAGGAGGCTTCATGATGGGTTTTCTCTGAAGCCCTAACTGGAGAACGTGGTTTGGAGGTTGCTGAAAGAAGAAAAAGCAGAGGAAGAAGATGTTTGTGAGTTTTCTTTTTCCCAAAGACCTCTATTTATATTAGTAAGCATGAGAGTAGTCATTTATGACTCTTTAACATACGGTAGGTGAGGAGTTGGCACAGTGATCTTTCTGAGTAATGGAAAGCAGAAAACAGTGTTTGATTTAATTACGGGTGTACTTGCCCGAAAGGAATCAAATAATCAGTGAAAGAATAAAGTACAAACTGTGTAAAGTTACAGAAAATGACTAGTTACATTACAAATGGTAGTTAGTAGTTCTCAAAGAAAACTAGAGTTAGCGTCCAAAAGTGACATATGGGCTGCTCTTCTCCTCTGTTCCTCTCGAAGGGAAGGGATAAGCTGTGGGAGCATTGACTCATCCCTTAGTGCTTCGCCTTCAAGCTCTGAGAAGCCACTAGAAACTTCAGCTATGTCCTCCCTGACCTTCTTCATTTCTTCTTGTAACCGTTGCATCATTTTGTCAAGCTTTGAAAGCTTATTTCTTCGAGCTTGATATAGAGATAGACGAGAGGCGGTCTCGAGTGCTTTGGCTTCTAATTTGTTGACCTTCTCAAGGGTTGAGCCAATGCTCTCGGACAAGAAGTGGTTATGGGTAATCAATTCACTAAAATGCTTGAGGTGCTCTTGAAGAGTGGAATTAATTGACGAAGGAAGTCCTTGAGAAAGAAGCAGAGCCTGATAGCACACCTCGAAGTGATAGGTTAAATTATGTTCGATCAAAGTAGGAAGTCCTAACTGATGTAAAGTCCTCAGAAGACTTTTTAATATCAGAACTTCTTCCTTCGAAAGAACATATTTAATCCTAAAGGAAGGCAAGTTAGGAGGTGTGGAGGTGCTCAGAAGTTGCTGAAGGCTTTCTAATGGGTTCGAAGAGATAAGAGGAGTGGGAATAGCAATTTTATTACAAAATTCTTCCAATTGACTTTTGAAGAATGATATATTAAATACCACTAGGGGCAAGTCAATTGGAGAGAAGGAAGATGTGGGTTTGTCTCCAGAAAGAAGGACCATTTCTGTTGCCTGTATAGAGATCATAAGTTAAGTTTAACTAGAATATAAAAACAGGAAAGGAAGGTATGATTGGGTGTCAAGAGTACCTGATCTGGAGGAGAGGGAGTCAAGTTTGAGCCTTGATCCTCAACACTTCTGAGGAGATGACTCTTCGAAGCCGAAATAGGGTCTATCATTAGAGACCCCTCCCCTAAAACTGATAAGGGAATGGAGGGGAAGTCTCTCTTGAGAATTGGAAGTGGCCCCACAGTCTTCGAAGGAGCCAAATTGGCCATGACCTGTGCAAAGGTTGGCTCAGTAGGGAATGACAGCAAAGTTTGCATGTCAACATCCTTTCCAGCAAAATCTCTCTTTACAGAAAGAGATTGAACAGGAGATGCCTGTAAGAACAAAAGGCAAGTTAGAGTGAATTCTTTCACAATTCGAAAAGATAAGTGTTCAGAGGGTACCTTGTAGGGGTCATCTTCTGACATTTGGTGTGAAGGCTCTACCACTTCTTGTTGAAGGCAGGGGACAAGGGTTAAGTCTAATGCCTCAACAGTGGATGCCACTTGAGTCTACAAAGAGATTAACAATGAGTTACAAGCACAAGAGACACATGAATATGTATGCATAATTAGAGTATACATTGGCTTACCTCATCTGAGGAGGAAGGTTTCTTTGGGGATGGAGACCTCTTGGGATGGCTTATTTTCCTTACATAGGGAATGGTCTCCTTCACTGTTCTTGTTTCACCTGGTTCGAACTCATGAGTCAGAATTACAATAAAATTCTCTTACTCCTAAGTGGGTACTGAATCATAAATGAGAAAGGAATTTACCCTTAGAGGTCAATATCTCTGTATCACTCTCAGTTTCTTCATCATTGGAAGAAACCTGAGGACCGCGCTTCCTGGTGATCCTGGTTCTCATCGAAGCTGAAAGGAAGGAGATGAGGAGGTGACTCAGATAAATAATATTGGAGATTAAAGGATAATTAGAAGGAAAGAAACCAACCTAGAGGTTCAGCTAAGGGTTCGAGATAGTACTTGGTTGGAATTACTTCTGTGGGCTGAGAAGTAACTTTTCTCTTCTTCGAAGCACCTTCTGAAGAAGAGGTAGCACCTGCAATGTTGAATATAATTAGATTTGGGTTTCAACAAAAGAGAAGTTATGTTCAGAGACAAGTACCTCTTTTTTGTGTAACCCTCATGGATTGCCGTCTCGGTGGAGAAGGAGGAACGACCATTGCAAGGGGAGATGCTTCGACTGGAGTCAATCCTTGTTCAACTTCATTGCCAGCAATGTCTTCGATCCCTCCAGCCAGTCCGAATTCATTGTCTGAGGAGAAAGAGGACGAGTCATTTTGTCCCCTGTGCCCAAACTCAAACTTCTCAAACCCAATGTGGTCCAGAAACCTTTTATAAGGATCCCACCCCAAGAGAAAGGAACAGTTGGAATGCCACCAGTTATCAAATGCAGGGGTGGTGCGCACTTCAGGTTCCCTGAACTCCTGAATAACTGTCCTCCTCAATGCATGTCTGGCTTGAGCGAAACCCGTCAAGAAATGCTCGGTCGAAATGGGTGATCGTTCAGACATACAAATATTGGCAGAGCCACAGTAGGGGGTGTGTATGCCTTGAATGAAATCCAGTTGCCTAGCGAATTGTGCAGGGCAGTATACCTCTGCATGTGCTATGGATTTGGAGGCGTTCGACGAGAAAATAAAGATCTCTCTGCCTGTGAGAATGTTACTCCATGCTTGGAGGGCTCGAGAGAATCTTCCTTATTTATCAGCCAGAATGTCAAATAGCCATGCTGGCCCAACAAGAGTGGGGAATGGATTGGGCCATTCCCTGTCTGAGGCAAGTCCAGCAAAGAAGCACAGATAGTACACCAAGGTTTGAGTTGTACTGTCCTCTGGGTGAACATAGTTGTCACCATGGACATTGGGTGTCTCGATGGTGCCAGCAGGTGCTATGGGTGCTTTGAAGGGACCCAACTCTGGGAAGTATGCATGGAGCTATAGTTGAATGAACCATTGGGGTCCTCCCTGAGAATAGTTTAAACCCTTCTGGTAGAAGTCAAACCCAACTTTGTATACATGACCGAGGAAGTAGGAGGCAAAATCGAATTCTTCACCTCTAGCGAGTGCCAGTGCCAACGGGATGAACTCGCTCATTACCCTTTTTCCAGAATGGCAGAGGATATGCTTGCAAAGGGTGTAAAGGATATAAGCAAAGAACTCAGTCTCGGTTACTTCCCCTGTCAATTTTCTTTCCCTATTGTAGAAATGGGAAAAAACTCTATTGGAGGTAGTCAAACGAGCGAAGCCCTAAGGAGGAATGTACTCCTTGGTAGGGTTGAATTGGGGGCCATATGGAATAAGCCCCAACATTTGGGTAACATCTAGAACTGTGGGTGCCATCATGCCACAGTTAAAGCGAAAGAAGTTAAAGGATGGGTCCCAAAAGGCCAAGGCGGCCTGAATCAAAGAAGGATTTTGTGGGACCCCCCTTCGAAGGAGGGTAATAATATTCTTCAAACCCACCTTCTCTAAATCGCTTGATTTCGCGGCCAACATGCGGGTGGTCCGTATTTTCCAATCCTTGTCCAATGTGGAACAACAGGGGAAAGATTTTCTCATAAAATTTTGCCAGTCTAGGCTTGAACAAGCCCGAATATTAGCATCTCCCAATCGAGAATAGTAAAGGGAGAGCTTGGCAGGAATTTCCCCTATGAGTTGAGGGCCCAAAATGAAGGTACCTTCTTCGTTAGAGTTTGGGATGAAGACTCTGGCGTCGAGGTAGGACTCTTCAGTCGGTCCCTGTGTTTTTCCTGACACGAACCGCCTCAATGCTAGAGAGGGGGTAGGATGTTCCGGGACTGGGTTGCTGGAAGAAGCCATTGATTCAGGTTATGATTTAACGTTGGTGGAGAGAGAGAGAAGATAGGGTTCTGTTCTTGAGAGTTTTCGAGAAAAACTTGAGTTTGTGAGAAGACTTGAATGCGTAGAGCGCAAGGGGTGGTTTTGAATCAATTCCGCTTTTATTCTTCTGCAGGTGGGCCAGACCTGTAGTGGGCCCATATCCTGGGGTCCGCTGGGGTTTTTTCTCTTTAGGAGAACTAACATTGTTAGAATTATTATTATTTTTACAATAATCCCAAATCCAGCGTATTGGTAAAAGAGGGAATTTCATTTTAAAAAAAACTACTGGATTACAGAAATGAAATTTGCGTATTTACGAAAAAAAGAAGAAGCAAAACATAGGAAATGCTAGTTCCTAGGGAAAGAGTACAAATTAGGCCTTCGAAGGGCCTGGGTGCTGAGAAGTTGTTTTCTTGTTCTCAAAGTAATGAGGAAAGGACTAAGTAACAAGGCTATGGAACTTGTTCCAAGCAAATTGGAGAAATTTCAACTCCATTTTCCTCATGTCTTCTTTGGTGTCCGATTCCAGTGTCTTCTCCAACAGAGGCTTAAAGCGGAGCACCAATGCTTTGGCCTTCCTTCGAAGTTGAGCCTCCTTTATTGGACGTTTCACTTGTTGCCTTTTGAAGCACCTTCGAAGCTTCTTGTCTGCATGGCCAGGCACTACTTCGAAGGACTCAGTGGTGAAGTTTTGGATTTGGTCATGCAACTTCTCAATCCTTTCTTTGACAATGGCATAGTCTTGAAAGGTTTGATCGAAACAATACGCAGCAATATTGGCTTCGAGCCATGACTTGATCACTGGTAGGAAGTCCAAGAAGCAGTGAATTTAATAGAAAACTGCGGAAGGGATGGAACATAACACCAGTGTTTCACAAGCCCATTTGAAATTGGTTAGTGGGACTTGTTCTTCCAGGATGTGAATATCCAGGAAGGAGAAAGCTGCAAGAAACTGCAGAGCTTTACTCTTGTCAGCAGGGTAGATGGAATAACCATACTGCCATTGAAAATGAGGGGTGTTGATGGCAAGGTTATTCACCTCATTGAACCAGTCAGGCTCTTCAAGAAGGGGAACCAGCTTATTGGTCTCTTCGAAGTCAGCTGGGAAATGTGGGGTTTGCACCTCTGTGAGCCAGAGGGATTTTTGGGCTTGGGCCATGCGCTTAAAGTCGCAGTAAGGAGCAGGCCCAAGATAGTTTTCCTCCTGCTTTAGGAAAGGAGAAAATTTGAGAGAGGAGTAAATGGATTCAAGCATGCCCATGTGAACGGTGTCAGTACTGCTCAAAGGCAAGAATTGGCTCGCAAACAGGGTTCGAAAGTGATGGAATCTATTAGGTGTGGGGTCAGGTTGGCCGAACTTGACCAGAATGGTACCAGTGTTGGTATTAGCGGAGTTTTTCTCCCATGAGCCCCAGTTGGACCCATCACATGAATTCGAACGGGTTAAAGAGGAATCCCAACCTGTGGGAGATGGGTTGGGAGTATGGAATGTTCGATCAGAAATAATTTTGCCTGCCAACATTCGAGGAGAATTTGGAGGAGACATTTGAGGAGAGTGAGATTGATGATCGAGGTTATCTAGGATAAGGTTGATTTCTGGAAGAGAGTCCATAAACGTAAGACTTCTTAGCAGAGAAGACTCAAATTCGAAGGGGTTTATGAGGGGTAATGTGATTCGTTAAACCCTATCATTAACTGCCATTTATAGGAAAATTATTGTAGCTATCTTTGGGAAGCTCAATAGACGTGTATGGGAATGAAATCCTGTCATGCTTCGTGCGGCCGAATTTGAAGGGACATGGGCAGAGAACGTGTGCCATTAACATTTATTTAGCATAAATAAAATGTTAATGCGGGGGGTGTGTTTACATCCTAAAATGTGCCACCCAATGAGAAAATTTCACGTGGCACCGAATGGTACGGCGGCCATACGGAACCTGTCCCAGTCGAGTACCAATTACAGAGGATTACGGGAATTAAGGAAGACACTATTTTAATGACAAACGGTGTCGTTTTGGGGTGAACCGGTGTCGTTTGGGTAACGATTAAACGATGGTTTGGGAAGTTATTGGATTTAACCGTTGATTTAGACATTACAATCATCGAACGGTATCCTCACTGCCCTGTTTTATAACTGAAATCAGATGCAATTGCAGGGAATCATTTGGGAAGCCAGACGTGTTGCATTAATTCACGTTGCTTGAAAATAGGAACCATGATCCAAGAAGTGGCCATGAACACCATGATCGAAGCGTGCAAGGGAGGAAAGAATTCTGGAAATATCAAGGTAACCGTTCGAAAGCCCCCTCAACCATTTTATGTGGCCAACGTGGGCATCATTCGAAGACGTGGAGATCAAAGGCAGGCCCAGTGTCTATAAATAGAGAAGTAAAGCAAAAAGAGAAGCCCCCAAAAAAAATTCATATCATCTGACAACTCATACAAAATGATTACTCAGAGATCTATCTTAGATTAGCTTTTAGTTTAAAGTAGGATCTTTTTGTAAGTTGAAGGCTTATTTGCATGTAAGATTGCTTTTTGATTAAATTCAAGTTCTCTTATTTTCTTGTAAGTTTTTTCTTACCAAAGAATAGTCGTTTGTAAGTCCACTTTTGATTAAATTTAGTGTGCTTATATTTCTGTATTATTCTTGAAAGAGTCTTAAGAGTGTTTGCATACAAATTTACCTTTGATTAGATTCAGGTTTGTTTGTGTTCAATCATCTTTTTTGATTCGAAACGCGTCAATCTTTTATTTGGTTGATACCTTAAGGAAAAATCCTCTTAGTTGAGGTAATCGAACGGATAACACAATTGCCTGATTGAGATTAGTTATTTCAAATCAATTTGAAAATAGTAATTTCTTCTCTGAAGTTATTTCTTTTCTGGCACGCCCGCACACAATCATTTGCCATTTGATTGAGCTAATTCAGCCCAAACACATGCTTTTCATCCTTATGAAATTCTGGATGTGAGGGATACAATACCAGTAAAGCATTTCAAATTTTTCCATCGCTGATGGTGAATAACGGCCATTTTCATAGTTAAACACTTGAAGACCGTGAATAATCTTCAACATCCATGAAAAATGGCACGAAGGATTGGTCTTCTATGTAATTAATTGATGCCAAAAATCCACAGATTGTCCAAATTAATAATGGTTAATCTTCCTATTGGATGACATTCTTTGAACACAAAAATTGGTCTGGCCTCTGTATTAGGCTAGAATTCTTCCACTTCTTATGAACCATATGATTTTGGTCGGTTGGCCATTATTTAATTGGCCGTCTCACTTTCTGTCGAATGAATCTAAAGTTGACCAACAAATGGCCGTTATTCCATTTCCGCAAAATGTTCAAGCCTTCAAATATCAATGAAAGGCTATTGTTTACACACTTGATCTTTGTCATTACTTTCGATTTAGTAATGATGCCCTCCTTCTAGCGCCAAAATTGTTTACCAATTTTTCCCTCTATTAAAATCGACAGAGATCTCGGGAAACAATGCCAACAACAAAAATAAGAGCGAATGCGGCTATGTCTCCACAAGATGGATATGTGGTTCCACGCCGTATTTCAGGATTTCACCGGAAGAGAAACGGCAGTCGAGTCAAATGTGAGATTGAGAATGAAATTGAAGACAAATGGAAGCGATTTCCATTAATCTTCAATGATTGATCCATCGCCATGAGCGACACATCGAAGATCCTAAGTTAAGCTTAGAATATGAAATTCTACTCCTACTCCTAATTATAACCCGAATGGGTTAGTAGTGCCAAAAATTGAGACAAATAAAGATAGACTTTGATTTGTTGGAGAGGAATTAAAATGAAGTCTTAAAAGACTATTTATAGAAAACAACAAACATATGAAATAATTTCCTAACTTCTCCATTAGTCTTCATTCAATCATTTGCTTTCATTTGTCAAAATAACTTTCCACTTCCCTTCAAATGTATAGGAGTAAGACAAGTGTCCTTTTAACTTCCACAAGTGTAGGAGCAAGTTAAGTGTCCTGCATGCAAATAACAATAATAAAAGAAATACTAATACTAGTTCTAATATTAATACAAGTACTCAATAATAATAAAATAAGAAGCATTCTCATAATTGCCACCTTTCGATCGATCATCGACAGGGGGTGAAATATGATGTAAACAGGCCCCTCTCTCTGTCTCTCATGGCACGGAGGGGAGTTAACAAAAAGAGTCGTTTTGGTCCAGGTCCACCACTACCGCGGAACAGAAGGGCTAACATTACGGCCGCGGCAGCCAACACCATCTCAGAACTTCTAGATGATTTAATACACCATCTCAGAACTTCTAGATGATTTAATTTTCTGACATTCTAGTAAGAATGCCTGATATCAAGTCTATCATTAGATGCAAACGAGTGTGCAAGAAGTGGCGCAACCTAATTCTCCAACCCTGCTTCGCCAAATCGCAGAGCTCAAGGGGTCTCTTCCTCCCTTTTTTTTTGGTAACCGAAGAACAACCCTTCAGCCGAGCCACTAATGGACCCAATTGCGCAATCCAAACCTCGGGGGAGACTAGCCCAACAACCCACTGCCATGGCAATGTAGAGTCCGATCGATCCCAGCCATCAACCAGTTCAAAAAAAAGTAACTTAATTTCAATCTATATGCGTACCAACACTTTCCACCTCCACATGATATTAATGGTAGACCCCATTCTTTGTTGTCTTTTCTTTACATAAATTAGATGTATGCGCTGAAAGTTAAAAGGAACTAAGAGTTGTTTTGGCATGAATAAATTTTAGGCGAAATCAAACCCTTCTCTCCATTATGGAGTATTCAATAACACAAAAACGCGCGTGGAACAGAAAAATTACAAAACAACTATGGGTAGGAGTTTACTTCAGGGTACGCACGATTTCCCCCTGTGTGAGAGTAGCCCATTTTTCCGAGTTTGCAAGATCTCTCCTTAATTTATCTAACCAATATGGGACAAAATTTGTAGCAAAGATTTGAAAAAGCTTCAAAATAAAAAATTCATATCCCCAACATATGGTCCCTACTATATAATATCACAAACCTTCCACCAAATGAATCCATCAGGTAGCTGGAAATTTTAAAATAGGAGAGAATCGATGTCTAGACTACTGCCTCGGAGTTTTCATCTTGTTTCTTACTTTTCCGACCTCTTTAGTTTGTACCAACGAAGCTTAACGGTGTTCATCTGGAAATAGATCGAGAGGCAGTTACTTGTGGCCAAGGGCGGAGCCAGGATTTTCGTCCAGTGGGGTCGAAAATTGAACTATGTATGATTCAGAGTGCAAGAACGACGTTTTGAGAATTTTTGTGGGTAGAAATTCTATTTTGACTCCTCTTTTTCCTAAGTACAAAACCCTTATATATGGGTTGGGGCAAAAATGAATTTTAAAGGGGGGGTCAAATGAGTAAAAATTGGGTAAAAATTATACCAATCTCTAACAAAATTTGGGAGGCAGCGGGGTCGGCCGCCCCCCTTGTCCCTTGCTCCCTCCGCCCCTGCTTGTGGCCGTATCCTTGAAGATCATATTGACGAATTAACCAGTTCCTCCTCTCCCAATGGTTACAAGGAGTAGGCATTAACGGGAAAAAAATTTGAACACTTGTGTAAGCATTATAATGGGCTGCTTGGAAGAAATCAAAACGCATAGATTTGCCACAATACAAGATTACATAAATCACCAAATACAACTAGTACTACTGGCAGATGATGCTTATTCACCAAATCCTTGTCGGTTTACTATACAGCAAAAAATTGCTTTCAGAAGCCCTATTGGCAGATGATGCTTATTCACTACTAGTGCAATCAAAGCCATTTTCAAGGGAAATATATGTAGAACATAACTAATCTCCCAGCTTTCCATATTCTCTATTTCCCTTGCCCAAAAAGTAGTAGTTATAAGAGCATGTATACCAGTCTCGACTGGTATACATACATTTTAAGCAAAACAAGAAAGTCACCCATTGATCTTATGCTATTTTGATGTGGAGAACATAATGAGGAATTGGGAAATCGAAATCTGTCATCTCATTGCCTTGTCATGATATCGATGGCCCTATCGTGAATCTTGAAGTTTTGGATACCTTACCGATCTCCCTTCATCAAGTCATTGTAATATTTGGGTTATGAAAGATTACATACATACGGGGGCTTGGTCGTTGAAATGGGTTGTTTGGCTACCATATCCCTATGGGCTAGTTGGGCCAGTTTGTCTGATAAAAATTTTGAAAGACTGAACCGTATTGATGATTTTTCATAGCACAATTCTTGTATCTCATAATCCCCAAATAGGAGGGATAAAGAGAATTAAGAATCATGAAGTTGTATTTTGGACCGAATCAATTACTCATACACCAAGCTTCCTCAGCCCACCATGGCTACTATGAAGGGTAATGGGTAAAAACCTCACGACGTTGTGAGATCATAGATTTTGAAAGACGGAACCGTATTGATGTTATTTTTTTAAAGATAGTTTTTTGGTCTTCATATGGCATTTCAATTGCTTGGTTGTTCGTTTTTCCTTTGCCAGCATTTTAAAAATTAGACGACTTGTGATTTTGAATTGAACTGTTAATAGCCATATTTATTCTCTAAAATATTTCTTCCGTCCCAATTTGTTTGTCAAATATTAAAAATTCAACTGATTTAGGGAGTATAATGATTACACCTAAAAGTAGTTTATTTCCCAATATTACCCTTCACCTTTTTTGAAAAGTTGCTCTATTTCAAATAAGTAAGGGCAAAATGGAAATTTTATCCATTTAAAAGTCAAATGGACAAACAAATTGGAACAAAGTAAAGCCAAAAAATGGACAAACAAATCGGGATGGAAGGAGTACTTTGTTATTGTGGGTGGAGCACTTCTTTGACTACGTTTTGACCGAGGTTCCATATTTTAATTCGTAGTTTGGTCAAATTTGGCAGAAGTAGTAAAAAGTAAAAGTTCACCCCATTCTGCAAAATTTTTTATTTTTTAAGTACTTATAATACGTTTTACGAAACATATTATTTTTTCACAATACACCACCTTTAATTCAAAAAATACATTCATATTTTTTTAAAAAAATACTTATTTTAGTTGGTAATGAAAAAAACATAAGCTAGTGAAGAACCGCATTCTGTAGAGATTTATTTATGGTTTGTCCATGAGGCTAGAAGCAAACTAAAACGCACATTGAACCAGTAGTTCTGCAGTCATTGCATCTGTGGGAACTATGTAACACGGACATCTGTGAACCAGTTTTTGTTGGGTTTTGCCTATGTGGTGTTAATGTTGTTTGGAAAAAGAAAAGGGCCATAGTGGTTTGTTTGGAGTTGGCTGAGTTAATTAAATGTTTAAGGGAATTAAGTGGACAAGCTGACTGTGCTTAGAAAGTCCCAAGGAGCATTTCTGGAAGCCTCTCGGCAGATGAAGAGGTGATGCCTTGGGTCTTCTTGTGCCGTGTGTTGAAAAGAGTGAAGAAGCCAGAGATTACAAATGTGAAAAGTCAATGCTTTGTTGTGTGGCTCTACATCTTCATGCTTGGAATATGTAAAGTGTATTGATTGCATGGGTTGGTCTGTTGGAGCCTATATAATAGCATTCAGGGTGAGTTTTTGGCAGGTTACGAGAGAGATTGTGGGGAGAAAGAAAGAGAGACTGAGCAGAGGAGAGAGTCAGTCCGGGAACCCTTTGGGGGTCTCCCCCATTTTGAGGTTTTGTGTGAGAGAGAGAAAGATGTGAGGAAAAAATAGAGTTGTGGGGATGAGTGTAAAACATTGTATAGAGCCGTGTGTTAAGACGTCGGGAGGGTTTTATATCTCACATTGTATCTCTATTTTTCATACAGTGAAAGATTTCTTTATCTCCCGTGGACATACCCGAGTTTGAAAAACCACGTATTTTGATTGTGTTGTTCTTTTGTGTGATTTGGTTTTTTTTTTTGTTTGTTGCGCTTCCGTTGCGGGTGGGATTTACCGGGCTTAATCCCAACAGTTTTAAAACATGTAAAACATGTCGTGTCCTCCCTTTTCTAAAAATTCGCAAGTCGAAGTGTCGGTGTTGTGTCAATGTCGGTGCTACATAGTGTGAGACATTCGGCTCTCATTGTCGCTACTAAAACTGTCATCCTTGGGCAAGCTACCCAGCTTTGTTTAGTAATGCATTCTTGCTGTGAATACTAGAATTAATAATTCCCAACCAAAGGAAAAACAAAAAAATGACACCGGGATTAACGTGTCTGGGTTAGGCAGGGAGCCGCCCTGATAAAATAACCAACCTAATCCAATCAGCAGTGTCAAGATGGTTTTAACATTTAACCAAAAAATGGATATATAGTGACAGAGTAGTAAAAAAACCAAAGGCTGGTGCTAACTCTATGATCCAGACCTAAGTTACATGAAGCGGGAGTGGGGACGGGGGAGCAGATGATCATAGAAGTGTGGGAGCGTCATTGGGAGCGGTTAGGAAAAATTATTAAAGTTATAAATATATTTTGAAATTTTATATTGTTAAATGTCAATATATAAATATTATTCTACCACATAAAATATTACTATTAAAATTGTAAGTTTCTAGTTATATTTCAACATTTTTAGTGTAGCACATGATCACACAATAGAGCTCTTGTGCATATTAAATAGGCATAAAAGTTAAAGGCATTTGTATGACTCTAGAAGGTTAAGATCAGATATGCACATCAAAAGAACAAAACAACTTTAAAGGTACCAATTGCAGCTTGAATCGTAAGTCTCTCAACCGTTTTTTGGATGTAAGTTCCCGTATAGGTAAGGAACGAGTTCCCGTCGTCATTGGGGCGAGTTTCTTGGAGTTTCTTTTGATGGGAATGCAGAAGCGTGTTTCTGTCGAAGAAACGTGGATATAGTTGAAGATTCCTGCAACTAAGATCCAGACAAATAGTTGGTCTACTTTCTCTTTCAAGTGTAGTGTGTGCCAACTTTAGTACCCGGCCCATTTTTGCATCTAATTTTTTGCCAAAGAGATCACACTGCATAAGCCACTTTGCGTAGGGCTGTGGTTTAGGACTTGTTCTTCTTATTATTTTGTACTGTTTTTTTTCTGTTGAGTTGAATTCTTATCAACTCAGGGCTGAGATGCAAATGATTGTCGTAGGGCAGGGTGGCAACATAGTTGAGATATTGCCTTTGCATTGTGATGCTTTTCCTCATGCCTTGCTTGTAATCCGTTTTTCTTATCAATAAAATTTTGCTTTTTGCTGTTCAAAAAAAAAAAAAAAAAAAACACTGCATAAGCCACTAATGCAAGAGAGAAACATTTCAGCTTATTCAGCAGCAAACAAAACATTATTCATTAGCAGGCAATTATAATATAGGAAATACCACACTGCATTAGCCACAAATGCAAGCGAGAAACATACGGAATTTTTACACTTTGCCAAATGCTTTCCAACAAGGATAAGTTGTTAAGATCAGGGGGAACGCATATATTAACGGATTACAGTATGCAAGAGTTAGTTCTAACAAGGAACGTCGTAAGTAAAATTCCCGACTTTTTCTTGGATTCAATAGCCAAGGACTCAGAAAAAAAAATCCAGGGCTTTTACCTCACCATTTGTAGAATGCAGTCATTTCATAGAAGATCCATCTGCGCAGATCCTTATCAGAGACTCCATATTTCACATCTCTGCAATTGCTCAAGATTTGGACAAACTAGCTAGGAGCCTAGGACCAGCATTTTTAAAAACGTAAGCGGCTTCCAGGAAGCTTCTTTCAGAATTTTGCAGTTGTTCAAATCTACCAAAACAAGTCTTTCTAGGCATCTAGTAGAAAGGAGTAATACATCTTGGTGCCTTCCCATACATATTTTTTTAAGCTGCTGTACTCCATTCTTTTTTGTCTTGCATTCTCCCCTATATCAAAGGCAAATATTTCTGCGGAATGTACATATTATTCTCGTTATTATTGGAAAAGACTCTTGAGAGTTGAGACCTATTGGGAAAGCGCGAAAAATGGGAGAAATTAGCTAAGCCGCTATATTTTGAAATGCAGTTTTCTAACCACTGAACTTAGCTCCTTTCCGGAAGACCTAATTATGGTTGACCTAGTGGTTGTGGCACTCTTTTACCTAGTAAAATGTCTAGGTTCGAGTCTTATTGATGTGAATTGTAGCACCCCTCCTCTATCCCCTCTTATCTATATATTGACAAAAAAAATACTCCCTCATTTCCAGAGATAAGAAACTTGCCAGAAGAACAGGGGCCTGATAATTCATTCTTCTGTTGTAGCTTTTTACTTGATTATTTACCATCTATGTGTTTTCCATGGATGGGAACCTGGATTCTTGGTTTTAGGCTCCATTGTTTCGACGAAATTATATTTTGTGATGTAAAATATTTTTTTTGTAAAGTGATTTTACAACAAATAATTTTCGTGTAAAGTATTTTACAGTGTTTGGTTCACAAATAAATTTACTATAACAAAACATAACAAGAGAAATATGACAAGAAATGATAAGGGTGGAAGAGAAAGATAGTCGATGATCTCCGCCTATACACTTCATGACATGTTTATACATATATATACTCAAGATTGATGAAAGGATTAGAAAAAGAAAAAAGAAAAAGAAAATCATATTTGCAAAAAAGAGGATCATGGTCATGGTACTAAAAGGAAAAGCACACATTTAGTGACTAAGATCATCTCCAGTGGATCCCATAAAATACTCATTAATTAGCATGAATGGCTAAAATTTTAACAGGTGAATGAACAAAAAGTGACACCAATGGACTGGATAAATTGTTTCACTCGCCCTCTATATTTAGACACCAATATATAAACTCATTATATTTTTTGTGGTCCCAACTTGTAAATAAGTCAAACTCGAGTAGGTTCGTTTGTTCGACCACTATAGTACAACGTCTATCCTATTTCAGGATTACATATACTTTTTGTGGTCTGATTTGGCTGCATTTTTGAGATAAAACCTTGAACGATTTTTGTTGTTGTTGTTGTTGTTGACAAAATCAAACCATTGAATAGGTGATAGTTGAAATCGCGTACAAATAACAAAAACAATTTATAAAAATAGAAGATATTTTTATTAGTTTTAGAGCATTTTTACTACTCTCTCCGTTCATTTTTAAATGTCCATTACAATTTTGCATACCTTTTTTAATTGCCTATATCTCTCAATCTATATTACTTAAAATATGCAATTAACATTGATATTGTTTGATAGATTTCAATTATTTCTATAAGATAATAATTTTAAAAACATAAAATATAATATACGTTGAGAGATATAAGTCATCTATCTTAGAAAACAGGAGGGTCTTTAAGTATATTCCTATCAAAATATTCTCCTCAATGGTTCAGATTAATCCCAAACACAAATTTTATCTACTCATACAAACAAATTCAACGGTCTAGATTTCTCTCCAACTTCTATCCTCTGCACATGGCCTTTTCGTAAATACTTTAATTTACCTAACGGGGTCTTTTGCCCAACCCCTCCCTTTTGCACAATGCTACACGCCAGCAAATTCAATTTCAAAATTTGAAAACCTTATTGAGAGCTTCACTGCTCTGTCTCTCCCTAAATCCTCCTGCTCTATTTCTCCTACAATCCACCTCCGGCGAGCCCCATTTTTGGTGAGTTCTCTCTCTCCTCTGAACACTCTCTCCCTCCTTTTCCCCGTCTCTTGGCCCCCTGTTTTCAGGGAAAAAAAAGTCCCTTCCCGTACGTCCACGTGGCAGCCGAATCACAGATCTCCGCCTACATGCGCTAGCTCCAAACAACAACCCAACAACAACTATGGCTTCCCGTCGCCGCAGCTGTCGTACCCCCTCTCTCTCTCTCTCTCAAAAATCAACGCACACCCACTTTCACATATGGCAATTTAACTGCTTCCCACACTCCCACCCCTCTCAAACAAGTCACTAAGTCTCTTTCTTTTTTGCTCCCGGCTGATTTTGATTTCTATTTTGATTTCAGATTCAATTCTTCTTCAGAAACGATCATGTGATTTTGTGGAGTCTTTTCCATTCTAGATCTCATGTTGGGAGTCCTATTAGTCAGATATACTCTTTGGTCTACATGATTCAATACTTGAAAGAGGTAATCAGATATACTCTTCTGTCCCTTAGCCGTGATTTTGGTACCACCAGTTTATTTTGACTGCATGTCTTCGTGAACATCCATTCAAAGTGTGCTCCCATATTTTTTTTTGTATTCTATGTGTTCGACAAAATGTATGAGAGACACATGAATGGTAATCTATGTGTTTGACCAAACACAAGTGTTGAGAATCTCTTTCTGCTTGGATTGATGTTAGCAAAAATTCATTTGCTTTATGGTTTAAAACTTATTTTCTACTTTCATTAAAGCCAGTTCTTAGATGGAAGATTGCTTTAAGTTTAAAAAAACTCTTTTTATGAATGATGATGGGTGTTGACTTTATTGATGGGTGTTGTATGTAATACTCTTGAAAGAAGCTATGTTGGTTTGGTTGGTACCGTTTACGATTAAGTTAAGCAATCAAATTACTTTTCACCAGATGGCTTATTGATGATAATGTATCTTCTTCCTCTTCATGCTCACTTTGGTAACCACCAGTCTCTTTTCCAAACACTTGGTTCGCTACAAGTGGCGCACAAGTGATAACAGGTTGATTCTCGACAATTCCTTATCCAGCTTTTATTGCATTCCATATGTTTGTAAAAATGCCTCATAAAAATCGAATTGAATGATTAGGAAATGTGTACTCTGTCATTTTTATGTCTGATTGCATTCCATCTGCATGTTTTGAATCACAAACTACTCTTGATTTTCCACTGTTTTTTTTTAATATATATGGATTGCAATAATTAGCCTTTTGCATAATTGGGAGCTGCGATGGTTGTCGATGGTATTTTTGTTGTTGTAAATTCACCAATAAAAAATTAATTAATTTTTTGATATCTCTCATGGACTCATCTAAGTTTGTTGTGGATATTCCCTTCTGTTCTTACTTTCCTATTCTTTCTTTTGGCTTCTGACTATTATTTGGTGCTGCTTGGTACCTGCATTTTGATTATTTGAAAATCTGAATGTATGATTATGGAACTACATCTGAATGTTTGATATCTAGTTGTATGCATTTTGATTACGGATTGATCGGAAAAGGGGTGCTCGGATCAAGCACCCTACACACCTCGGATGCCGTTGATTCCCGCGTGAACCCCCTCGGTTTTTTTTTATAGAATTTTTGGACGGCTCGGATCGGGCGTCCGGTGGCCAGAGACGGCCCGGTGTGGCCGCCGGTACGATTTCCCTCCGTCGGCGTCCATTGGTACCTATATAAATTTTTAAAAATAAGCACCTCCTTATTTTTTGGGGAACAAGCCTTCTTATTCAACAAAAAATAAGTTCTTATTTCCACAACCAAAAATTTAAGTTTTGTTTTTGTTTGTTGCTTTTTTGGTAATGCATGGTATTTCGGGCCAACTTACACATATCCCGTACCAACTTCTATAGCCAATCTCACAGCATTTTCCCTTGCTTATACATTAGGATGAGGTGGCTTCAAGAGTTAGATTGCAAGGAAAATTGAACTTGACATCTTAAGAGGGCTAACTTTTTTTTATTTTGATCGGCTAGGAGGATTAATAATTTTTTTTTTGAGATTGGCAACAAGATTTTATTAAAAAACTCGACAAGGGTACATTTAGATGAGATCCACTACTAGCCACTGAGGATGAGGCATAGAAAAAGGCCAACGAAAGAAAACAAAATATTAAAAGAAAATTATATCCAATGAAAAAATTGAATGAGCCCATAGCCATCATACGCACTCAAAGCTTTCTACACATAAGGACACATTAAGCTACTCCTCAGGACATATACCAGCAGCAAGTGAGGATTAACATTTAAGCTACCTCAACTAAAAGAAATAATTTCTTATTATTTCATTGAAAGCCAGTTTCGCCTATTGCAAAAGGAAAAAAAATACTACAGTAGTTTTGTTTCTTTGTAAAAAAACGGATCAAATAGACAAATTTATATAAGTTGGTGTGATATCGGCTCCGATTAGTAAATGGATTGGATTTGAATAAATTTTACCTAGGCCGTTAGTTAAGTCTCGAATTATTTATCCAGATTATCAGATAAAATTTCGATAGCTGAATTCAAATTTTCTCGGATTTAATCCGGTCTACTTTGGGCACAAGCCCTATCCACTCCCCCACCGCACATTGTTGTGAGGTGTGAGGTTCATATACTTGGTTTTGCATCCCACACCGAATGTGGCTTTGGAGGACCTGCGACAGCACCGAATTTTTGCTAAAGATCTTGGCAGCAATCAAGTTAGCTAATTTGTTTTGGCTTTGTAAAGTCGATCACATTCCCACAAAACTGCACTAAATTTGAAGTATCATTAAATGAAATCCTCAGTATCATATAGTACATTACAAACAGTTAAAGCCTAATAAATCGATGAACGCCGGTTGAAGGTCTTAGAAACATAAAATGGTTCCCCCACCATAATTACTACTGAATCCCTACATTCCAAATTATAATCATATTCGTAAGGAGCAGGGATCCATGGTGGAGGGTATAGATGCTTACAATACTTGCAATCAACAAGATGATTGCCGAGTTGGTACAATTTTATCCCCGGCTGATGTGCAGAAACAATTCCCGGAACGATATTTCCAAATTGATAGAGTTGATGGGGTATTTCATCTTCATAGGCTGATTGGGAGCTCATCTCTTCTGGTTCCTCCTTGTACAAAAGGCGGATTCCAACCTCCTTTACTTGCACAAATTCACCTCCAGACACTGAAATATTGACTTCATCGCGGGCTCCCAAATGATTTTTTCCAAACTTCCAATAACTTAACCACATCGTATCTTCACCATCTTCGGCAGTTCCAAAGACAAGTGGACAAAAGCTCCAAACCAGGCCC
>BPLS01029614.1:45543-61190 GCA_019656275.1 Rhododendron kiyosumense | reverse complement strand
TCATGCCTAGTGGTTATGATGATTTTACTTCCTGAAAAAAGCCAACGCTGCATTCCAAGTAATGCATCTAATTGTTCACGTTTATCCACATCATCAACAACTACAAAAACTTTTTTGCAAAATATGGCATGTCTAATCATTTCAATTCCTTCAGCAATATTGTTTATTTTTACTTCTCTAGTTTTCAAAATGTCCGAAAGAAACTGTCTCTGTAAACGAAGTAAACCATCTTGTTGTCGTGAAGTTTCTCTTACATTCTCAAGAAAACTGCTACCTTCGAATCTCAAGAAGTTCAAATTATACAGAAGTTTTGCAATGGTTGTCTTGCCTATTCCACCCATTCCACAAATTGCAACTATGCCAACATTACTAAGCCCATCTTCTAACCAAAGCTGAATGTTTTTGACTCGTGAATGCATTCCAACCAAGTTGGGGGCAATGTTCAATGACGTGCGACTAAGCTTGTCTCCAACCACTTTAATAATTTTCTTGATAAATCTTGCCTCGTGTCTGAAAATTGCAATAAAGATGGAACATAAAAAACAATAAGAATACATGATGAATGGCACAAACCAAGAATTAAACATTTCAAAGCAATAACTAACAAAAAATCAGCACGTTATTAGCACTGTACTGCAATAATGGGATGAAAAGCGATGCAAGTTATGCCTGGCTAAAGAAGCGAGCTACAAGGAAATTACCCATCAACTTGATTTTGAAAATTCAACCCCGCCACATCTGCAACTTCTCTAAGCGCAGCCCTCCATGTTCCTACCTTATCCTTCAATTTGTCTTTCACCAGTTCACATGTTTCTGATTTGAGTTTCTCTTCATGCCTTGTAAATGCTTCTTCAAAACTGCCGATTTGCTTCCTCACTTCAAACGGATCCACATCATAGAAGATAGGTAGAACTATGTGTCCAAGAGTCTTGCGTTTGAGGATCATCACAAGCTCTTCAAGGCACCAAGTAGACAAGGCATAGTTCTTTGAGAAGACAATTACTGAAATCCTTGACTCTCGAATTGCTTTCTTGAGTTCAAACTTGATATCTTCTCCTTTTTCTATGCCATCATCGTCTTTGAAAGTGCGAAATCCGGCTTGGTCCAAAGCTGTGTAGAGGTGATCAGTGAAAGTCTTGCGAGTGTCCTTGCCCCTGAAGCTCAAGAACACATGATAACTATATGGAGAAGCCGAAGAAGAGGCTTCTTGGGATTTCATAGGAGACATTAAACAAACCCCAAAAAAAGACTAAAGAGTCAAGCACCAAGAGAGCTAGGAGAAACCAAACACAAATGGAACTAGTAATTCCGCAGTCGTTGCATCTTTTGGGACGTTATTAGTATTAAAAATATCTCATCCTTGGAACATTATGAACCCTGGGAAAAGAACTCAAGAAATCTCTGAGAGAACCTGCAACATCAAGGAAAATCTGGTCCAACTCTGTACAAGATGCTTGAAGATCCTCTGCTTCCTCTCCCTCCATGTTGCAAAAGAAACCTTCAGGTGCTTCTGCGGCTTTTTCCTTCAGCATGCAGAAAAAACCAATCAATAGCCACACCATTTTAGCATATGGCACCCAATTCACTGTAAGTTCTTCTGCATAAGGTTACAACTGAACTCTGCATAAACTGCACACTTCAGCCACTCTCATACCCCAGTTTTGAAGTCTATCCGCAGTACTCAGTCCATTATGAATACGTACCATTCCCGTCAACATGGTTCATATCAATCAAGGGAAAGAAAAAAAACATTCAGTTGAATCAAAAAAAAAATAAAATTCCCATTTTCAGCAACAAAAACAAAACAGAAAAAAGACCCATGGGCTGTGATTTTTTAAGAACATCTTCCACACTTCCCACCTAGTGTATTTGGTTCGTTATTCTTCCTCTCATAAGCACGAGGTTTCGTTTTCAAGTTCTCATGGAGGAGGTGCTCAATCCCGTTGTAACCACTAACAACTAAACTCTCACATCCTATCGTCGGGCTCAAGAAAAGAGAATAGAACGCCTAATTGAAACCAAATTGGGAGATTAACTTGCTATCTGATTCAACGTTGTAGTCATCTGTTTTGATTTCTTTTGTTCAGGCGTTCGATTTCACAAAGGTTAAATATCCCACCAATCCAAATTCCAAGCATGAAAGGTGAGTATCATTATTAAATCCGCAGAATGCCATGGAAATTATTGGAAAATATTAACTATTAGGAGTTTATTTATTAGTGTTAGCACTTTGGTTCACAAATATCATTTTATAACAATAATCATTGGACCACATAAACATAGAAACACAAATAAGAAAAACATGAGAGTACAAAAATAGTGAAAGTAGGAAAGATATTGCCTGTGAGACTGAGAGTCGTGTAGTCACTGTCTTAAGGCTAATATTCCTCCCCTCGTGAAGGTTCAACTGGAGTGTACTAGCCCCAAGATTAAACCCAAGCGCTCACAAGCATTCCTCATCCGATGTTCACGACCACCGGGAGGTTTGAACGAGTCACGAACCGAGTTGCCCAATCAACATAGAAAATAGAATGTGAACTCTCACACAAACATGTTTGTATCTCTCTTTGTGTAGATCTCTATGAACATGTGTATATAGCTTTTTCCTATTTTTCCTCTCTATTCCCTTGTATGAGATACACATATATATAGGAGTAATAGCCATTAATATAGAGATAATAATAGAGCATAAATACTCTTTATTTTGTAACCGATTTTTCAATACTACATTAATATTGAAACGGTAAAACATTAGAGGTGAGGAGTTAATACTAATATTTATTTGTATTAAAAATATTCCAACAATCCCCCACTTTTAGTAAAAATAAATATTTTATAGTTTGACTTCTAAAATCACATGACTTTGAAAATATGTTCGATAAACAAAATTGGGCAACTATATACTGTGCAATAGGTGAAGGTGTCTTCCAGACTTGAACCTCACTTAGTGTTAATAGTTTACCTCTGAAGGATCATAGTGAACTATGTCTTGAACTAGACCCTTTAAGTCAGAGGTCAACATATCACACACACAGTACCGGTATTGGACTTTAGTTCGCGGGTTAGTGCTATTAACGGCCATGCACTCGATCTTGATTCTCATGGGAATTTCTATAGGCTAGCCCAAGCCTCATAGTCGCGGCCTCACGACAACTCCCACTTAGGTGAATCCTCCGAGGGTACAGTGACGGAATGTACCTTGCGAGAAAATCCTCGCCTTGGATTCATTAAGGGTTAAAACCCATCCTCAACCTGTCACTTCTTCAGCACTGTGCCTTAGGAATGAGCAGGAGAACAGCACTATATAGTGTCTCCTAATTTTTCTTTAGTGCTGATATCAAGTCACGCAATATGGATTGTTTTTACCCATTGAATCTCCTTCATGGGATCTCCAGTCACAGAGATTGGGTTACCTCCCTTGGTGACTTCCTATAGGCTTCGCTCATTCCCCTTGACAATTTTTAGGATCTAGCCTTGTGCTAGTCCAGAGGCAATTACTCCTCTTGGGAGTCAATAATTCTCAATATGCCTCAAATTTTCCTTTATTGTACTTTGCATGCATGCTTCGGCTTCTCAAGCCTTTTATCGGTGCAAATCTCAAACTTCGTCTTGCTTGCTTACAAAATGCACCTGTATAAATTTCAAACACAACTCGCCAAACATAAAATTAGTATTATGCATTTCTCAATAAGAAATATCCAATCAATATTCCCATAGAAATTAGAACACCTACGTGCATTACCCATTTTCCTTAAAAGGAATAAAGCAAGGGCAAATTAATATGACCATTCAAACTACTTGTTAACCTATAAATAAAATTCACAGACAGTCAATACTACTATGCCCCCACATAGCACTAGCAGCGTACTTATAATTTTAATTCCCACGTAGCACACCTATTAAAAAGAGTATTGTGCACCTTTAAAGAATTTGGCCAATACACCTCCAATAAAACTCTCATAGGGGTTGTATCTTATTTCACAAGTGAAATTGGATTAACTAACCACTTATTTCATCACAAAATATGCATCATCGATACAAGGATTTTGACGTACGTTACTTAGAGTACTCCTCTATAGATGGTGAGTAAAAATCAACTTAACCAAAAGAGACATGACTCTTCTTGATGTTATAAATCTTGAAAATGCATGTACCCAAATCATAAAATAAATATTGTCCAAGGGAAACCTTTTTAAAGCCTCAAAACTAAAACATTTGAAACCTTTTAAGTGATAAAAACCCTTGAATTCTCCACCTAAGACATTGAAAACATTTTCAAAGATGAAAATCCCTTATTTCTTCTCCTTTTTTTATTTTCCCAAATGCCCAAACATTGTTGAGAGCTTTATAAAATTACACAAATTCACCAAGAATACAGAACCTACTTTTATTTATAAATAACCCCCACATTCCAATCATAGGTATACAACTAACTTTTGTTAAAGGGAAAAACTCGATTTACTGAAATATTATTTCGAGAACGTATACAATGGTTTTAAGAATCAATAAATTCATATAATAAGTTTTGAAACTTACACAAAATAATTAAGTTTGACCATCCCCCACAAGTTTCAAAAATTCAATCAACCAATGAGACTCATACTAGTAAATATGATAAAAAATACACTGCCTTATTCAAAGGCAATTTAAATATATGCTCACTAACGGTCACAAAATAATACGAGCATTTATAACCATGGTTTAAAATCTCATTAATGAGGTAGCAACCGAAATCGATCATCTATTAACAAAGCTTAATCCTGATAGCTGTGGTTGTAATTTATTTTGCCTTTCTACAAAAATATGTGAAAACTAATCACCTATTCCAAAACAAAAACCTTTTGAAAAATGAAGTTTACAAATCTTTACCCAAACAAAACACGTTACTCATGACAATAAAAGGGTCATGAAATATGATAATAGACTTGGTAACGAAGAAAATTGAACATGACATTTATTTTTCCGGTAAAGAGATCATCTATGGACATAAATCTTTTCCACCGAAATGGAAAACCAAATCCAGCACAAGACTTGGAAAAATAACCTCATGCAAGTGCTTATTATAATGTGGATTTCAAACAACCATACACAAAGCAATAGTTTTAACCTGCTGATGGTGAACACAAAACCTTTTACTTACAACCATGATAACCCATGAGCCACCACGCTTTAGGTGATATCAGACGGTAATTCCACAGCTACAACCTGTGAAATCAATCACCAAACACTTCCACCAACAAAAAGTAAGTCCCACGTTGGGTCTAAGGAACTCTCATTTTGTATTTAATTTAAACCACATAATACACAAAGGTGTTTATTTTATTTTATTTTTCCTTCCAAGAAACCCAGACTAGTGGGGGTTTTCCAAATCTCATAAACAGAGAGCACCAGTAAAACTAAATTTCCAAATATTAAACTTCAATTCGGAAAAGAAGTTAGCAGAATGCAATGAGTAAATTCAACATGCTATCATTACATATAATTCTAAAATAATAACGCTTTGCGTACTTAAAGAGCAGTGATTGGTAGTCAAAAGAAATAAAATATGAACCACCCAATACACAATTGATTAACATATCACGTAAATCCAATCACAGTATTAATCAACCACCAATTTAATGTTTGTACCGGCCACAATAAGCGATATTTATATGCCAATTATCACCCGCATGCGTCTATAACATATAAAAGAGGTCTTGTCAGTGACTCTTCTACTTATCCGTTGATCTTGAAGGAGTCCAAAAAAGCATTTATTTACAACCACCACTTTAACATTTCACATGAAACTATTATCTTCTCCTATTAAGTATGAACCAATTCCAATAACTATGTCCACAAATTATATTGCAATTATAAAATAAATGCAATAACTACAACCCATGTAACTTAGACAAAGACAAGAAACTTAGCAAATTTCCTAGAGTTTTAGCAACCCTTCGAAAGGAAATCTTTCTGCTGGAAACTAGAATCCAATTTTCTTTTCCACGGAAATCAAGTTTCTTTTCCAATGAAACCCAAAACTATTCCCTTTTTTTCCCCCTTAATTCCACACATTATTAGACCAACTTTTATTTATTCTCAAACTTTGTTTAAAGAGTTGGTGAATGAAAATTTGAACATACTAGTAATAACAATGTTACGTTCTCAACATAATTTTGTGAGACTGTTAACAGTCAACAAGATACAGACAAAGCTTATTAAGTTTTTTCCATCTACAAAAAAGGAAAGCCAAATAACTTTTTTTTTCCTTTGTTCCACTCGTAGGATCTTGGTGAAAAAGTATAATACAAAAATATATAAAACCAACCAAACTCTTGTATTAATAAGTTGTCATTTTTTTTTCCCAACACTAAACGGACCACCATAGTATATACAACATTGAGATAATGCCATTAGCAAATATCATGTGAATGTGAGTCACTTTTGTTCACATGCAAAAATTGATTAGAAGATATGAATGTCTCATAAATGTACCATAAAGCACATGTCAAAAATTGTCAAAATGTAACGGTCCAAACAATAAATTGCAGTAGTGCAATGACTGTAAATCATGTTCTAAACAAAATGGAAGTCATTATAATTATTCAAGAGCCTGGACCATAACTTTCACTGTAGTAACCGAAACTTAAATGAGTTGATCATCATCCCGGTGCCTATAGCTATTAATCACAAATTTACTACTCCCAATAAACAAAGAGAGGCACGGAATTCTAGTGGCTTAGAATATTTGGTTATGAACTAAGGTTAATTATACATAACCATGAATTCATATTTTAATGGCTATACACAATGGACAAGTGTATCATAAGATTCCACCATCATGTCATTAAATGTAGATTTTTTCAAGAACATATACTCATAGCCATCTACAATCATATGTGGACTAGAACATGAAAAGACTACTGTCCAAACACATATAGTGTAGACATCAAATGTATGAAAACCCTATATTTAAAATGTGACATTTTCCTATTCATGCAATCAAATGCAAGTCAAAACCTATTTCTAAGTAATTAGCAATTTGCCCTTATATACAAAAACTGTGTATCATGGAACTATAATAGCATCATCTATGCTTAAGGTTGTAAGGTTCAAAAAACGAAGTTCCTTTATACTGACAATTCCATTGACAAAACATTATTTTACAAAACTACTTCTCAATATGGTTTTGATCAATTAATATGAATAGAACGTTAATTACCTTCTACTTGAACACACAAGAAACAAGAAGCATATGATTGATACTGGAAGGTTAGAAGCATTGTCATTACATTTTGCTCTCTATGATCTATTCTTCACAAATTCACAACGAGGATTTCATATTAGCCTTAAACTTGTTAGAACTTTGGTTCACAAATATCATTTTATAACAATAATCATTGGACCACATAAACATAGAAACACAAATAAGAAAAACATGAGAGTACAAAAATAGTGAAAGTAGGAAAGATATTGCCTGTGAGACTGAGAGTCGTGTAGTCACTGTCTTAAGGCTAATATTCCTCCCCTCGTGAAGGTTCAACTGGAGTGTACTAGCCCCAAGATTAAACCCAAGCGCTCACAAGCATTCCTCATCCGATGTTCACGACCACCGGGAGGTTTGAACGAGTCACGAACCGAGTTGCCCAATCAACATAGAAAATAGAATGTGAACTCTCACACAAACATGTTTGTATCTCTCTTTGTGTAGATCTCTATGAACATGTGTATATAGCTTTTTCCTATTTTTCCTCTCTATTCCCTTGTATGAGATACACATATATATAGGAGTAATAGCCATTAATATAGAGATAATAATAGAGCATAAATACTCTTTATTTTGTAACCGATTTTTCAATACTACATTAATATTGAAACGGTAAAACATTAGAGGTGAGGAGTTAATACTAATATTTATTTTTATTAAAAATATTCCAACAATTAGTCTATCCATCATTCTCAATTTAAAAAAAAAAAACCCCCTAATATGAGATTTGGGGGTTTTCCAAGAGATGATAACTACTAGGAGACATGTTAGGCATTTGGTTTTCTTGAAGAGTGAAGTAGTTTCTAAACTCACCTTATGAGTTAGACTCTGAGGTTAGAGTCGTTCGTCGATAGCAGAAGCCATGAATGGAGTGGACGTGAAAATAGAGAGAGAAGCTTGTGTGGAAGGTGAGGTGAGAGAGAACGAAGAGGGACGCAAAAAGTCTAGATAGAGTGAGAAATTTTTCAGTGCCGGGTGGGTATATCTCACATGGTCCCCGCTTTACACATTTAAGCTGTCCAAATTACACTTTTGGATGGCTCGAATTGAAATCCGTTCTCTCCTTTTATTCCAACACTTTCTTTCTCCAAATTCAAGCCGTCCAAAAATTCAATAAACAACTCGGATGAGTCGCATGGCATCACGTGTTATCCATCCGGGACTGAATTTTTTCAAACGGAGAGCGTGTAGAGTAGAGGATGGCTGTCTTTTCAGTGGTGTCGCTCATGCAGGTGGTAATTAATTGTTCGCTTATCTGACGCTTCACTGAAAATTTCCACGGTGGGAGCCACATATTTGTATCCCCTTTGACTTCTTGGTTGAAAAATTAATGAATAGAAAAAGATGTGTGTTATGAAATCTTACTTGGCTGACCACATATTGTCCAACTTGGTGAGCTATAAGGAGACAAAGGAGTATGTGGAATAGTGAACCATATAAATGAAGGTCTTGTGTAGTTTGCCTTTATATATTTGTTAGTTTTGATAGTACTTAGAGTATCTCCAGTCTTGACTCAAAATTTTACCTAAAATTTGACCAACTATAAACTGGGGAACGAACAGAAAGAAAAGAAAACAAACATACAGAAAGGCAATGATAATTTGATCAGTCCGGAAGATTGATCTTAATAGTTCTTGAAGAACTATTTAGTATACATATTGTGTCCAATATATGTTTATTTTTATGCAAGTATATTTTATATCTGTTTTAATTTTATAACACGTTATCAACATAAAGCTCTAACCAAAAAGGGTGTCCCACTGAAAGTAGTTTATCCCTAATACTTGAAGTATTCTCTAACGGAAAAGGGTTTTTACTGAACTCCTAATACTTGAAGTATGCTCTAACTAGAAATGGTGTCCTATTGAAAGTAGAGTACCCCTAATACCTGAAGTATTGCATTTATCAAGTACTTGAAGTATTTATAATTTAGAAATACTCTATTACTCCTAATACCTGAAGTACTTTACTTATCATTACAAAGTCCCTAAAGTATTGATATATACTTGAAGTAATCTATGCCAAGGAAAAAAATTGATACTTGAAGTATATTTATTACAGAGTAAAACATACTCGAAGTATATTTCCAGAAGAATTAATTATCAATTATTTCTTTTTACTATTGATTGTATTTTATCAATTTGTATTGCTTAAATAAGAATCACGATAAATAGTCTCAGTAAAAAAAAAAAACTTACGAAAAAAGTAACAAGATTTAATGGGTATCCATCACGCTCTCTCAAACCCGCGACCTCCTTAAGGAAGGTGTTGAGTATTTGAGTTTGGCATGCTAACCGAGGGGTTTTTTTTATGGTAACGTGTTTATTTATTTATGCAACATCATTTCCTTTATGATACGTGCAGGTTTTATACAGTTGATTTATTGACCCATATAACTGATTTTCTTATATTTTTTAACAATGCAATTTCAAGCTCAAAAAATTATAGACTTATTGAAATCAAAAAAATGCAATATGCATCATGTTTGGAAGATCTCGATGAGATTTTTTATACGATGCAAAAAAAATAAAAAAATTATTCTTTATTTACTTTATTTTTGGGTTTGAAAATGTGAAATAAGTTACTTATTTTTTAGGAAAGTTTCTGAAACAGGACTAGTATCTTAGTAGACAAATTTCACGGGCTAAAATTGTGACGACCCGAATTTTTACATTGCCTCAAAATTAATACATCTCTTAGAATTACAAATCCTCAAGATAAATATACATGGTGGGCCTAAAAACCTCCAAAATGATACAAATTTCTAAAGCCAAATCTCTCAAATACTTCAACTCGGGTCCTCACTAACTTGTTCTGCACCTGAAAAATATAAAACGCCTGGGTAGTATATGCAATACGAGGACAATAACATGGCTAGCAATAAGAATATGCTCAATAAACGAGGATAACAAATCAAGTTGGATCAATTTGAACGCTTTTCATTTATAGCCTCATACCCGGTTCATTTCGATAACATGCCAAGCACCACCCAGGTCAAAACTCTGTATTGGGCACATGGGCCCCATAAACGTACTGGACGCCCCGTGCGGCAGTCCATCATACATCTTTCATAATTCTATGACCCGGTGGGCTTAAACATGTACCAATCTGTTCCATGGCTTTCAGCCAAATACTTTCTATGTCACAAAACAATAAGTGACAATAACTGAATCAATAAGCTTAGATATCAAATGAGTACAAATACGAGAGAATCAAAGAATACTCTTTGCAAAGAGATTTAGCTAGGAATGTATTGCATACTACCCAGTACCTTAAATAATGTTCGCGGTCGTAAAAGCATGAATCCCACTTGCTGTACTCGACTTCTGTGTCTATATAAGACCACAACTACAATCGTATTATTCTTCTTTATATAAGACTTGATGACACCAAGATGAATTCTAGGGTGGACACATGTCCATTCATTAAGCTATTTTATCTTCCATCTAACATGCACACATAATACTTATCCCTCAAGAATTCCATGCACACAGCCACGTCCGCTTCCTTTTTTATTTTATTTTTCTTAAACTTTATGTTCACCTCACTTAAAATATCATGTTAAACGTAATTTGATTCTACTGAAATGTAAATTAGGTTTTTAGGGGTGTTACAAAAATAAACTTGTTTGTTTAAGGATCATTACTTCATCATTAACTATGAGTAATGTGAATTATAGGCAAGACATTTTTACGATTCATGTAATATAAATAAATATCTATTTACAGACACTAAGATGCCGTTCCACTTTTAAAAAAAGCAGAAATGCTGCTGGTACAGCAGGTTTTGCATAGATAGCGCGTACATCGCATGTTTGAGCACGTACACACATCGGATTGAGCTTATTTCACATGTAGCCCACTCGGTTTTTTTTTTTAAAATTATTGAGCGGCTTGGATCATTCGTACGGGTTCCGGGGACACTTTAAAAAACGTTTAAAAAAAACCCTCCAAATCTTAATCTCATAGTTCCTGATCAAATTTTGATGATCTGAGCCGCTTAATATGTTTAGATCGTGATTTTAAGGGTATCTGCGAGAAACTGGTAAAAAAACTAACAGGGAAGAGCTTGATTTGAGCATTTTTTGAAAAGTTGGTCAAAAGGAGGTCGATTCAAAGATCATCGGAGTCAAAAAGGGTAAAATACATTTCTGCGCCCATCTACACATTCTAAGTTCCATTCAACTCACACATCCGTAATTATAAGGTATTCGTCAATTCCGTAAGAGTTTTACAAAGTTCATAGAGAATTCCACACATAATCATAGTTGTCAGAAACCATTTCATCATAAGGATTTGGCCAAGGCGAGACTTGTACATTTATGAAGCGAAATTTAATCGTCTACGCCACCAACACTGTCACTTGACCCTTTCGAGTACAACGCTACCACTACAAGAAAATACACTTTCGCCGACCAAAAGTTTAGTCACCAAATGTCAGATTTTAGTCTGCCAAATATTTCAGCGACTAAATATTTGGTCGCCAGGTTTGTCATTGACACTTGGTGTGGGAAAGTTTTTGGCGACTAAATATTTTGTTGGAGAAAATATCCACTTATGCCGACCAAATATTTTGTCGGGGAAAATTAAGAACTTATGCTGTCTAAATTTTTTGTCGGTGAAATAAAAAACTTATGCCAACTAAATTTTTTGTCAGCGAAATAAACAACTTACGCCAACTAAATATTTTGTCGGCGAAAATTAAGTATTTAGTTTAGAGCCATTTTTTTTAAAATTTCAAAATATTTAATAATTTTTGACCCAAAAATTTTTATTCAATATTTCAAATCATTCTATTTAATCCAACCAAAAGCAATAACAAATGAAACATAAAATTTAAACTTAATCCATCCAAAAGCACAATTTAATATATATAACCACTGAGAATAGATCAATTCCAATTCCAAATTTTCATAGATTACATATTCATATCCATCATAAACAAAAACCATCTATCTAAGTCCTCCATCCCAAAAAATAATCATCTGCCACTCAGTAACTAGAGTTAGTAAACAAGGCTAATCATCCCTGTTTGAGTTGACCGCTCCTGGCGCTCCATATACAAAATATGTCCATCAAAGTCTTTCCATCACGGCAAAAACTCATTAGCCAAATTGCTCCATATACAAAATCTAGCTGTCCATCAAAGTCTTGCCAAATGGCTCCATATACAAAAATCTGTCCATCAAAGTCTTTCCATCACAAGCAAAATTCATCTTTCAAATTGCTTCATTTACAAAAAGCATCCCTTCAAGTCGATCTCGTATCTGTAGACGAAGAAGTGGTAAACAACAAATTCTTTGTCAATTACCATGCACCAATATACAAACAATTATAACCTACCTATGTCTACTCATTTGTCTACCAGTAACTAAAAAAAGAAGGCAAAGATGTCAGCAAAACATCCCTAGAAGGGACCAAGGCTGTCTACCAAAAAGCAGAAGGTATACTATAGCTTGTAATTTCCCATTTTTTACCATACCAAAAGAAGATATCAACCAATGAATTTTGTCACAAGGTAGCCTATCAAAGCCTATCAAGGTGACTTTGGTCGGGGAATTTGGTCGCCAAATGTGTATTTTCTTGTAGTGTACCACCATTATAATTTGACAACCGCCCTTTCATCCCTTTAGTACAGTTGCAACCACCTCAACAGATATAAGTTCATCACTGTATTTTTACTTTATCTCCACCCGATCAATTGAGACACTATCACCATAGCAACCTCTCAAGTAATACACCACCGTCACTTCACCGCCACTTCCACCCTTATTTCATCATCACCTAACACATTAAAGAAGTTTTAAAATGATTGCAATATTATAATATACCACCTTCACTATGGGGACATAATAACCACTAGCAAAAAACACATGCAGACTATTTGACAATTTTAAAAATTTCAGAACTGTTCCTAATTTGTTTGGATTAGAGTATTTCCAGTCTTAAAGCTCATCGTCAACACTTCAAAACTACCGCTACCCCAAAACAACATTCACAATATACTCAATTCAAAAATACTGAGTATTCAATTCAAGTTTTTTCGCTTCACCATATCACGATTCGTATGACCACCACCAACATAAAAATCATTGAGAAATTCTTACTTTAACGAAGTTCGAGAAATATGAAGTTTTGTATTTTTAAGATTTTTTTCAAATCACCTCACAACCACCTTAACCATGATGGCCACCACCGAAGCTCCAAAAAAAAATGTACGAGAATTTTCTCCATCCAAAAAACCCGAAAGTCACTTAAAATTTTCTCAATTCTAAATTTTTTTGCACCACAATCTCTAAATGATTGATGATTCTTTTACATAGATGCATGTGGTGGTTTTGATGTAGTGATGAATCTTAACCTTGTGAATATAATTTTTTTTATATTCATGAGCAGAGAATATCCTCGATGCGTTGTAATGTGGTTGAGTTAGATTAAAATATATAGAATATCCTCAAATTATGTTCGGTGTTCTCGTTTTAGAAACATTCTAAAGTTTTATTGTGTTCTCGGTTTCACCTACACTTCGGTGGAGTGTAGATGCACTATGTACTCTCCAGAACACTTGAGTAACGAAGAAATACATAAGAACTTGGTATTTGAGTACCTAATGAAACTTAGGACGTGTTTTAGCCTAGTGACTCCAACGATTTTTTTTGTAGCCTTCTTTCTACCCCTTTATTATATATAAAACTTTAATGTCATTGTAGTTTGATTTTGCCATTTTTTAGTACCTTAAAAACTCTATTTATTGATATATAATGGGTCTTGATACGATTTAAAATGAGTGACATGCGAGCATTTTATCGAAATGATTTTTTTTTGAACCACTTAGAATAAAATAATCACGTCTTTTAATGTACAAATTTTTCTTGCATTGAAAATACTTGGGTTAAAAAGCAATTGAACAAGCTTTCTAACGGTTCAAATCATGCAGACATCGGAGTTCGGGAGTGTTCAGGGCAAGTCCGCAAAGTTTGACCTATTTTGCAGCTTCATTGCGCCTCAGATTTCATTTCCTTAGCTCTTAATAATTCCGCTCAAGTTTGTGTTCGCTCGTTAAAAGCTCGGTTAATCAGGTGCTTGCCTGAACATGTTTTCAAAACTTACTCATTCGGGACACAAAATCAAACAAACTACTGCTAAACTTGTTCGACTTATGTTCAAAACTAACTTTTGAGATTAGTTTGTTTTATAAAATGAATAAGTTAGAACATATTTTTAAACCTCGTTACATTTCAAACAAATCTTGAACAAACTGAGACTCACCTCCCAAAACAAAAAATATTGAACAATTGAGGCTAAAAAAAAAGCTAGGGTACACTACCTTTTTACACTTACCCCGTTCCAGATTCTCAAAGAAGTATTTAAAAAATAAGGACCTATTTTCAAACTTAAAAATAATAGGCTTACGAAAATAATTTTTTAAATTTTTTTTGCAGGGTTTGATAAATCTCATTGAAATCTATCAAATAATATCCATAATGCATATTTTTTTTATTTTAGTAAGCCTATTATTTTTTAAGCTTGAAAATTGGAAATAAGTACTTATTTTTTAAGGAGAGAAAGCGGAATGGGCACATACTATATCTTATGTGGGGCCCACTTTGGGTCCCACAAAAATCTTAAAAAATGCTCATAAATTTTAAAATATTATTTTATGGGGTCTTGTAAAAGATCAACTCCAATAGATATCAGTAAATATTACCTCTGGATCCGTAGGGTTAAAACTACTCAACTGTGCAGTTTCGCCCCTACGAATCTAGAAATAATACTTACGACCGATATCCATTAGAGCTAATTTTTTACAGGGTCGCTGTCCAACAATATTTTAAAATTTATGATTATTTTTTTGAATTTTTTTGGACCCGGAGTGGGCCGCACATAAAATATAAAGTGACGTGTAGTGTAACTATATAGTGTATGTTTGGGTGTAGGTTCTCGGGTGACGTTTTTGCCATTCCTCTTCATTCCTTTTCCTACTTTGTTTAGGTTTTCTGCCGTATCCTTTTTTAACGAGGATTTGAACCCCTTGTTGCATACTCCTATATATTACTATGAACGAAGAGAGAGAAATTTAATCTTTTTTTTTTTCTTCTTCTCAAACTCGTCAACAATGAAGAAACGAGGAGGACATGGTTACTTCCCAGATGATTGCTGGGAACTTATATTCCAAAAACTTAGAGAAGACGATGAGCATGACTTGGATTCGATATCATTGGTCTCAAAGCAGTTCCTTTCGATATCTAATTGGATGAAGCTTAGCTTGAATGTAAACGACGGGACACTCCCTCTACTCTCGAATCTTGTTCGAAGATTTCGACACATCGAAACCATAGTCATCAAGACCCATGCCCACAAGGAGATAAATGGACTTGTTGATGATCAGATTTCCTGGTCGA
>BPLS01029614.1:18495-45533 GCA_019656275.1 Rhododendron kiyosumense | reverse complement strand
ACATAGATGGACTTGTTGATGATGAACTTGTTGATGATCAGATTGCACAGTCGGACATAGATGGACTTGTTGATGATCAGATTGCACGGTCGAACATAGATGGACTTCTTGATGATGAGCTTGTTGATGATCAGATTGCACGGTCGGACATAGATGGACTTGTTGATGATGGACTTGTTGATGATCAGATTGCACGGTCGGACATAGATGGACTTGTTGATGATGGACTTGTTGATGATCAGATTGCACAGTCGGACATAGATGGACTTGTTGATGATCAGATTGCACGGTCCGGATTATTGAATCTACGAGCAATAAAGTTTTGGTGTTCGACAAAACCTCCGCGAGATGGTTTTAGAGCACTGGCATTGCATAGGAATGTAAAGAACAATCTTAAGGTATTGGATTGCTCTGGACTAATCTCAATGCAAGACAGCGATTTGGTTTTGATCGCCGATTGTTTCCCACGGCTAGAGGAACTCAGGATTAGTGCGGATTCTGATATGGACATTAGGGAGGTTGCAGCACGTATAACAGATGATGGTGTTGAGGCACTGGCATCAAAGCTTAAGGAATTGAAGAAGATTGTGGTTAAAGGTGAAGCTTGTTGCATTACTGACAAATCGCTCATTTCTCTATCCACAAATTGTGTGAAAATGAGGAGACTTAGTCTTGGCATAAATCTGCATTCTCTCACGAGTCAAAAACTTATTTCCGACAAGCGTATTATTTGTTTAGTCGCAAAAGCACGTGCTCCATTAAAGAAGGTCAAATTGGTTGGTTTGGGGGGCAAGCATCCTAAAACTCATGGGGCAGTAAAATTGTTTTTCCAAACATGTCAGTTGACACTGAAAGAGCTAACCCTAAGAGGGTGGCCCCTCACACATATAAGTGATTTCGCTTGGTATCTCTCTAATCTAACTTCTATAGATCTTGATGGATGTTATGGGTTGACTGGTGACACCTTTTACATTCTCATGAAAAGTTGCCATTTAGTTGAAATACTTACGATGGCACATACCACAAGACAAGAGATGGATACTTTTTCTCAGGATTACTTACATAAAAATTACAGTATGCAACACCTCAATATCTCCAAGAATATGTGGTTGACTGATACGACGCTCGAGAACTATGGGCAAGTTTGCCCGAATCTACAATTTCTCTCCGTAAATGGTTGTCCACGCCTCACCAATCTTGGCATTGGAGAAGTTTTGAAGAGATGCCCTGCAATAACACAACTGAATATTGATGGTCTTACTCAGGTTTCAAATGTTTTGAGGAGATATTTTGACAACTCTGTAGTGAATTTGAAAATTTTGAATGCTCGTGGGACACGCATTAACGACGAAGGATTGGCAATGATTGGAAATAGGTGTCAAAATCTCCAATATTTGGACATTGGATTATGCGAAGAAGTGACAGATAAAGGGGTGATGGAGGTGGTGACGAAATGTCAAAGACTGAGGGATATAAATCTAATTGGGTGTGAAAAATTAAGCACCTACTCCTATATTTTACCGCATGGTGTTTTCAATGCCCTTCCCTTAGGAACATCTAGCCACCAAGTTGGGCAACCTCTCCGCTCCGGGCAGCCTTTTCTTTCTTCACCGATTGATTTTGAGTTTGATGAAATTTTAACATGGTAACGGAGGTAAGCTTCTAGAGGGTGGAAGCTTTTGGATAAGGCTCATTTGATTGATTGTACTGTTGTTTGTGCCTTAAGCACACATTGTTCTGTTACGATTGCTATGTTATAGATCATTTATTTACCTCTCCACGTCTGGGTCAGAGGCAGCAAGTGTGAGGATTGGTAGAACTTATCCCACATTAATTAGATATAACCTCCAAAACTAGTACATGAGTCTGGGCGACGTATTCATTGATTCCCAATTAATTTTGAGTTGGGTGTTTTAACATTTGATAGTCTGGCAAGGAATTGTTTTCTGTTTTCCATTCTGTTCCTTCTCTTTTTTATTTTGTTTTTTGTTTGCAAGAAATATTCGTAGTTTTTGTTCCATTTTTATCAACTGTGCTGCCTATTTCTCAACTATTATGGGTAGCCATCAAAAGACTTTGCCTATAGAGTGAACCCTCCGGATGGCATGAATTTATCAGGAATCAAAGAGAGTTCGTAGACGCAGAAATTCCTCCATTACAAAAAGAAACCATTGTCCTCGTGAAGTAACCCAAATTTGGGAAACCACGTATATCTTGTCTTGTTTTTTATTGTGTGTTTGTGTGTTCGTTGTTTGGTTTTGATCTTTGGCATCACCGCTGCAACTTATACTTCAGGTAGAGACAACACAATGCGACATGTATAGGCACATTATCTGAGTCTTTGGCATATAGCTTAGTTTTATGTGTCTGTACAAGCCTACAAGGTGTCACAGCTAGTTGTAAAAAACAATCTCAAGTACTCTGTCTCTTGTTCGACTAGAGTTCTTTTGTCTGGTCAAGAATCATATCGCAAGATCGTCGACAACAATGGCTGAAGCTAAAGCATGCCTGGAGGCTTAACGGTGGTCTCTCCTATCCTCATTGCATAACATTTTTACAACTACGAATTTGTATCTCGATGAAAGGCCTCGGGGATAGTGACTGTTGATTTTTTCCTTGGAATTTCTTATCCAAGTTATGTTAGTATAATACACTAATACAGTAGTAGTGGTTTGTGTAGGGTGCAAACTGTTAAAGACTGATCACTGCATAGTTAAAGGCTCCACAACCTGATTCGTCGCCCTTCTACCCCTTTCCTAGAGGGCAAAAAAGCCTCTAACTAGGCTTATGTTTTTGAGGTAGACCTGTGCGCCCTCTTTTGTTTAGTTCATCTCGAATAGTCATCCATTACTAACCCATTGACACCCTGACTTCAGACTCTAATTAATGTTGCTGTAACACACGAATGCAAGTTGTGTGCGCCCAAGCCACTATGCTTCTATGTGCGTGAGTGTGTGAGCAAGAACAAGATTAACACAACCTCTGTACGCAAAAACCACAAGAGAGTTAAGACTTTGGGAGCACATGGACTCGGGTTCGCCTCCATTCAGAAAAACCAAATGAAAACAGCTGTTTCTCAAAATGTCAACCTACCCGGTCCATGAAACGTTAATTTTGTAGGGCTCGCCAAAGAAAGACAAGCACAACTATATGATTGAGCAGGGTCGTCATAGATACCAGAACTGGCCATTACTCAAGTAAACGTATAGCTAATTTTCACTTGTAAGTTTTGTTACAAGTTGTTTGACAGAAAGTTTGTCCTTCACACATACAACTGTGCAAGGTCTGTGTGCCCAACAGTAAGTTTCACGTGAGAGCTTCTCAGAATTTGCAGAAACACCTGTTTTTGCAGCATTTGAAATGTACCTTCCTTGTCGAGTCAAGAACTCCAGTCGAACTAGAGATAATGTACTCGACGTTTTTTTTCTGCAAGTCTGTTTTACAGAACCTGTAATTACTAATCTGTAACTATTGACTACGTATATGACTCAATTGTATGTCAGAGATTCTAACAGTTTTTGCCGACACTCGTCAAATGGTATTCTATCTCTACTAGTGTATCAGTTGCAGCAACGTCCCAATGAGATGAAAATAAGGTGGTAATAACAGAAGCTGCTATTTCTTCCAAACCGAAAACAAAAAATTTGCAGAGGAACACAGTGCCATTGGACTGAAATAAAGAACAGAGGAGCACCCCTCCAAGCTGGACTCCCTCTAGTTAATGAAGTGTGGAGAGCCCTATATTCATAGGTGGACATTCTTATAGAATGAACGAGTACCCTTGAGCTAGGGAGGTGTGCATCGAATGGAACTTAAAATGTGTAAATGGGCACCAAAACATACTTTAGCCTTTGTCACTCTGATGACCTTTGAATCGATCTCCCTTTGACCAACTTTTCATAAATAAAACTTCAACATTTTAATTGTTTGTTTCCATCATCTTTTAAAACAGTGAAAACCTTACTTATCATTATATAATTTATCTTAATCCGATTTAAAATGAGAGCAATACGAGTATTTTACTTAATAATTTAATTTTTGACCAGTTGAGCGTAAAATGGTCATGTATCTTGTTGTACAAAATATTTTTCATCGAAACCAATTCAGTAGGAAAGTAGATTGAACAAGCTTTCTAACAGTTTAAACCACGCACAAATTGGAGTTCAGGAGTGTCTGTGGCAAGTTTGCAAACGTTCAGGATGCGCCTGGGGCACATTTATATGCGCCTGGGCGCATAGGATTGCTCCTGGGGCGCATTTAGATGCGCCTGAGGTGCATTAATGCTGCTTAACTTGTTAAACTTCCCGGACTTGCCCCGAATACTCCCAAACTCCAATTTGCACATGGTTTGAACCGCTAGAAAACTTGTCCAATTTACTTTCTAGCCCAAGTGGTCTGGATCAAAAATCATTTCTACATCAAGGGAAATGACCATTTTACCCTCGATGGGTCAAAAAATGATGCATTTCAGAAAAATGCGTGTATGTCCCTCATTTCAAATTGGATCAAGACCCCTTATATATCAATAAATAATATTTTTAAAGTACTAAAAGTTGGTGGAATCAAACCATAAATTTATTTGGGTTTCGTTCATGAAAACTGATTAAAAACAAGACCACTATAAAAATCGTCGAAGCCAAGCGACCCTATTTTGTGTGGTGCCTACTTAATTGGGCAAGAGGCTGGGAGATTTAGAGCAGCCTTTGGGGGTGGTGCCCCAGCTTGTCTCAGGTGGTCGGCTGGTAGCTTTTGGTTCACCTGGAAGGACGGACGTTATTTGCTAACAAGGGCAGTTCTATCCATGTCCAGTTCTTGACTCCTCTGGTTGTCCTGCAGACTACGTCGAGGTTTGATTGGAGAGGTACTACTGGCTAAGAATACATTGTTATTTATAGGCCTCATTGGACCCTTCTAATCGGGTGAAGTGTACGACACACTCTCTTTACTCCCAAATCTTTTTGGAAGGTTTCCACTCATCGAAACCATAGTCATCGACACTGATGCCCGTAACGCAAGGACATAGATGGACTAGTCGATCAGATTTCACTGTATGGTTTATTGAATCTCCGAGCAATAAAATTTTGTAGGCGTTTGACAAAACATCCGCGAGATCGTTTTGAGGCACTGGCGTTGAATAAGGATATAAAGAACAATCCGAAGGTATTGGATTGCTCTGGACTAATCTCCATGCAAGGCAACGATTTACTTTTGATAGCGGATTTGTTCCCATGTCAGAGATTCTTACAGTTTTTGCCAACACACTTCGAATGGTTATTCTATCTCTAGTACTGTATCAGTTGCAGCAACGACCCAACGCGATGAAAATTAGGTGGTGATAACAGAAGCTGCTATTTCTTCCAAACAGAAAACAAAAAATTTGCAGAGGAACACATTGTCGTCGGTGTGAAATAAAGAACAGCGCTGTTGGAATGCATGATATGTATGGAACTGACTGTAGTGGTGAGTTCAAAGTAAATAGATACACAAACAACACTCTTTCATAGTGATTCAAACAAAGACAATTGACCAGCAATTAAGAACATAAAAAAGAAAAACAGGTAAACAATGGAAGAACTAGAAGTTCAGAAGGGTAATAAAACAAAGTTTTGTTGGAGATCACAAGCATATGAATTCAACGTAAATTAGGATGACAACAAAGCAGAGTCATGGGCGAACGCTAAGCTGGCAGCTGAAGGGCAAGACTGTGTTTACCATCTATTCACTGAGATCAAACCATCTCCATCTGTTCAACTTTCCTTAGTGAGGACCTTGAAAACACCATCTCAGCCTCTCAGGTAAAATATAGGTGCCCACTTTTTCACACCCAATTAGATTTATATCCCTCAGTCTTGTGCAGTTCTCCACCACCTCCGTTACCCCTTTGGCCTTTACCAGTCACTTTGTTGCAGTATCCAATGTTCAAATATTGGAGATTTCAACATCTATTTCCAATTATTACCATCCCTTTGTCATTGATTTGTGTCTCACGAGCTTTCAAAGTCTTCAAATTCACTACAGAGTTGTCCAAATGTCCCCCAAAAATATCTGAAACCTGAAGGCAGTCAATATTCAGTTGTCTTATTTCAGGGCATCCCCTCAAAACTTCTCCAACGCCAAGATTGATGAGGCGCAGACAATCACTTAGACCGAGGAACTGCATGTAGATTCAGGCAAACCAGGATTCGTGCGGATTAGGACAGTTTTTATTAAAGACAATGAAAATAATCCACATCAGGACTGGTCCCAATGAGTTTACATGAACAAAAGATCACTAAGTTTTAGTATGGCAATCTTCTCATTACCCCAAAAAGACTCACCAAACCACCTCGATCATGATAACAGACACAGAAGACTCCAACATAGACCAAGACCAAACCCATCAAAAGTCCTCAACCCGAGAAATTTTTGGGTGTAAATAGAGTATTGCTGACGTGGTACCCATGCAGCGCATTCGGACCATCCAAAAATGCAACTGAACCATCGGTTGCTTGGCTCGGATGCGCTGCACGGATACCACGAGATACCCGATTTGCAACCAAAAGTTTCTCACTCAACCCAGACCTACTCACTAGCCCATGCCAGACCCCACGCACACCCCACATGACTTATAAAGACTCCACAATACTTCTAAGTCCAAAAATAAAATCATCCGTAGAGTAAAGATGCCAACCATTTTTTTGTACTAACCCAGAAGGCTGCCCACCCAGTTTGGACTTGCTTTCTCGATCGAGTTGAGGTTGCCTAGGTTTGAGTCGAGCTTGAACTTGTTCACGAGCCTTAAGGATGCATTGAATTGCACTTGGTCGCTACGAATTACTCTTGGCTGCATCGAATTACTTTTGGCCGCATCGAATTGCACTTGGCCGCTATGAATTACTCTTGGCCACGTTGAATTGTACTTGGCCGCTTCAAATTGCACTTAACCGCATCAAATTGTTGGCCGCTTCGAATAATACTTCTGAGTCCAAAAATAAAATCATCCGTAGAGTAAAGATGCCATCCATTTTTTTGTACTAACCCAGAAGGCTGCCCACCCAGTTTGGACTTGCTTTCTCAATCGAGTTGAGGTTGCCTAGGTATGAGTCGAGCTTGAACTTATTCACGAGCCTTAAAGATGCATCGAATTGCACTTGGCCACTATGAATTACTCTTGGCCACATCGAATTGCACTTGGCCGCATCGAATTGTTGTTGGCCTCTTCGAATTGCACTTGGCCGCATCAAATTACTTTTGACCGCATCGAACTATAGTAGCCGCTTCGAATTGTTCTTAGCCGCTTCAAATTGCTCTTAGCCGCTTTGAATTGCACTTGGCCGCATCAAAGTGCACTTGGCCGCTTCGAATTGCACTTGACTGCTACGAATTGCACTTGGCTACATCGAATTGTACTTGGCTGCATCGAATTCCTCTTGGCCACTTCGAATTGCACTTGGCCACATCGAATACCTCTTGGTCATTTTGAATTGCACTTGGCCGCATCGAATTTCTCTTGGCCGCTTCAAATTACGAGTTTAGAGCTACATACAAAAATCTTGTTACGTACTAAATAAGTTCATCCATATTCAAAATTATATTTAAAAAAATACTCCCTCCGTCCCATTTTCTTTGGTCTTTTTCGATATTTGCGTTGTTCTTTTAAACTCTTATATCTCCCAATTTATAATATTTTTCACAATTTTAGAACTTTGTATTATAGATCTAATCGAGAGCTATCAAACAAGATCCATATTACATATTTTTAGAGATTCAAATTGAAAAATATAAGAGTTTATAGAACGACACAAGTATCAGAAAAGTCCAAATAAAATGGGACAGAGGGAGTAGATATATAAGTGTACATTACTTGTTTAAGTTTACACTTGTGCAAGTTATACAATTTTCACTATATTGATACACAAGTTTATACATATTCAAGTTTATATCTAAAACTCTCATGACATATTTATGGTTTAGGTTTGCGAACTTAATTGAGGCGAATTAATACAGTTAGATTTATGCTTGCCTCATTCATTAAACGAGCATAAAATTGAAGCGCTCATATTTGATTCGTTTAATAGAGGAATCAATTAGATTTGACTGAATTGAGTCTCGAACAATTTACAAACAATTTGGTTCATTTCTTGTTGTGCCTGAGTTCTTGGGGGCCCACATGAGTTTGAGGTCAACAAGCAGGTGAGAACCAATGGCCATAAAGAAGAACTACCCTCATTAATCTAGGCAAAAAAGAAAAAACTCGTAAACATAAAATTCAGTTACTTTAAATTTGGTGAAAATATCTATATAAAAGGCTGACATTGATCTCATATTTTGGGACATTTATTAAATCTACCCCTATATTTGTAATAATTTATGGAATGACATCTTTCTTCATGAGTCTATTGAGCCAAATACTCATATGCTTAAGCTTGGCTTGAATTCATAAACAAACAAAAAAATGTGATTGAGCTTGGCTTATATTTTTTTCAAACGAGTTTGAAGAAGCCAAAATTCGAGCCGAGCTCAACCTTGACTTGAGTTGTTTGGTTCATTTAGAAGCCCTAGTCAATGGCAACAACATGAGGCTTAGCTCGCGGTTTATTCATCAAACAGCCTCTCTTCAAGCAAGATATTAATTACATGCTAAAATAGTGGAGTAAGTATTTGTTATTATGGTAGATATTTAATTAGATGCTAAAATAAGGACTTAGATCTTGTCCATTTGCTCCGGACCAATTCGGTCCATCTGGGTGCTTCCGGGCTATCCAAAAGTGTTTTGGATGGCCCAAATTTAAAGAGAGTGTTATTTATTTATTTTTAATAAAAACACTTCTTTAAATCTAGGCCATCCAAAACACTTTTGTACAGCCCAGATGCACCAAATGGACCGAACTGGCCCCAAGCAAATGGACGGGATCCACCCCCTAAAATAGTGGAGTAAGTATTTGTTATTTAGATTTTGTTTACCTTATTTTACAAAATGACATTAAATGTTGGAGAACATTCCATATTAATTGCACCTTAACTTGTGCCCTTAGCCTTAGGGGCACTTGTTAGCCGAACTGTTTTTGAAATTTGTTTAGTTTTCAAACTAATCTTGAACAATTAAGGTTAACTGTTCGGCTCATTCGTGATATTATTTTGTATATGCATTTATTCTAATATTCCCCCTTAAACTCAAGTAGGTCTACCAACTTGAGTTTAAAAAAGCCAAGAGAAACTAGGAACATCCAAGCAAAAAGAAACCAGGAGCCGCCCCGCCAATCCAAGCCAACCCAAACTCAAGTAGGTCTACCAACTTAAGTTTGAAAGAAAAGAAAAGAAGAAGCCATGAATTGAAAAGCCACGAGCGCTTGTTGTGAAGAGGCGCGCTGGTGATGAAGAGACATTTTGGTGGGTGAAAGCAACCGGAAAGCGTGGAGGTGATTGACAAAGTAACTAAGTGCCCGGCGAACGGCAACGAGACTTAAGCCACCCGCTAGGAGCAAATATCCACAGGGCCTAGATTTTAAAGCTCTGATACCATGTTAAATATGAGAGAACTAAATTGCATGGGCTCCATAAAGTCTAACCTACTCTGTTTCCCCTTTTTTCCGTATCCTTTTTTGTGATGAGGATCTGAACCCCTTATATATGCGTTACTGCACAAAGAAGGAGAAATTTATTCTCCTTTTTTTATTCTCAAACTCATCAACAATGATGAAACAAGGACATGGTCACTTCCCAGATGATTGCTGGGAACTTATATTTCAAAAAACTTAGAGAAGATGATGAGCGCGACTTGGATTCGATATCTTTGGTCTCAAAGCGATTTCTTTCAATATCCAATGAGGTGAAGTTTATCTTAAAGGTAAAAGGCGACACTCGGCCTCTACTACAGAATCTTCTTCAAAGATTTCCACACATGCATCAAAAGAATAGTCATCAACACTGATGCCCAGAAAGACACAGATGGACTCCTTGATAAGATTGCAGAGTTTGGAGTATTGAATCTCGAAGCCATAAAGTTTGGTGGTTGGACAGAACCTCTGCGAGATGGTTTTACAGCACTGGCGTTCAATAACAATGTAAAGAAAACTTTGAAGGTATTGGATTGGTCTCGACTGATCTATATGCAAGACAACGATTTGGTTTCGATAGGAGATTGTTTCCCGCAGCTAGAGGAATTAAGGATTAGTGCGCATAACTCTACAGCCTATGTTAAGGCTGCGGCAGGGATAAGTTGTATAACAGATGATGGTGTTGATGCATTGGCATCAAAGCTTAAAGAGTTGAAGCATATTGCATTTACTGGTGATGCTTGTTTCATTACTGATAAATTGCTTAATTCTCTTTCCACAAAATGTATAAAACTGAGGAAAATCAGTCTTGACCTATGGGGCATCAGTCAACATCATGTGACTGGAGACGGAATTGGTTTTGTGATGCGGCATAGTCCCAATTTGACCAATCTCTCGCTACAACTGTGGTCATCAGACTCATCACAACATTCTGCATTCTCTTTTCCAATGGAAAACGCGTTCACTGATGCCAAAAATCTATATTCTCTCACCATTGGTCGAGATCTCATTTCGGACAAGCATATTTGTTTGCTTGCAAAAGCACGTCCTCCATTAAAAAAGCTCAAGCTTGTTGTCATCAAGGACCAGTACTATTCTGAAATCCATGGTGGATTAAAAATGCTTTTGCAAGCATGTCAGTTGACACTAGAAAAGTTAACCAAATGTCTGTCCATGAGATTTTGAATCCCAACCACTGTGTAAAATTCACATCTGTTTGAGATTGTAACTATAGAATCCTTATCGCTTACAACAAAAAGACAGGAAAGATTGAGGAATAGACGTTTGTTGTGGTCATCTTGTAAAGAGTCATAACTTATTCAGAGTTTTTCAAGGATTTGACTATCGGGAATTGCTTTCAATTTTTCCAATTGACTTTTCCATACGTTTAAGCAACTCCCTGATAGAGAGAACCTAGAACTTTAATTGCCAATGGAATCCCTCCACAATAGCTTAATTACCACCCTTTTCGAGACCTCTCCATACCCATTTATTGGAAAACATTTTCCAAAAGCATGCCAGCTAAAGAGCTCCAAGGATTCCTCGTCACTTATATTTTCAAGCCTATGCACCTTATAAAATTCATAAGCCCCAAGTAACTGCTCATGCATGGTGGTTATGATGATTTTACTTCCTTGAGAAAGCCAGCCTTGTATTCCAAGTAGTGCATCTAATTGGTCAAGTTTATCCACATCATCAAGAACTACCAAAACTTTTTCTCAATATATGGCTTCTTTAATCATAGCAGTTCCTTCAGCAATACTATTCAGTTTCACTTTCCTTGTCTTCAAAATGTCTTAAAGAAATTGTCTTTGTAAACGAAGCAAATCATCTTGTTGTGAAATTTCTCTTACATTGTCAAGAAAAGTGCTTCCTTCGAATCTCAAGAAGTTCAAATCATACAGAAATCATGCAGTGGTTGTCTTGCCTATTCCACCCATTCCATAAATTACAACTATGCCAACATTACTTGGCCCATCTTCTAACCAAAGTTGAATGTTTCTGACTTGTGACTGTATTCCAATGAAGTTGGGGGCAATGTTCAAGGTTGTGCAACTTAGCTTGTTTCCAATCACTTCTATAATTTTCTTGATAAATCTTGCCTCGTTCTTAAAATTGCAATGAAGATGGGACATTAAAAACAATAAGAATAAATGATTGAATAGCACAAACCAAGAATTAAACATTTCAAAACAATAACTATCAAAAATTAGCCTGAAAAATTATGAGAAAAGTGAGCTGAAAAGCGACCCAATTATGAGAAAATTACCCATCAACTTGATTTTGTAAATTCATTCTGGCCAAATCTGCAACTTCTCTAAGCGCAGCCCTCCATTTTCCTAGCTTATCCTTCAATTTCTCTTTCGCCAGTTCACCCGTTTCTGATTTGAGCTTCTCTTCATGCCTTGTAAATACTTCTTCAAAACTGCTGATTTGCTTTCTCCCTTCAGATGGATCCACATCATGGAAGACTGGTAGAACTACGTCTCCAAGAGTCCTGCATACAAGGATTATCACCAAGGTCTTCGAGACACCAAGTTGACAAAGCATAGTTTTTTGAGAAGACAATTATCGAAATCCTTGACTCTCGAATCGCTTTCTCAAGTTCAGACTTGATATCTTCTCCTTTTTCTAATCCATCATCGTCTCTGATGGTGCGATATCTGGCTTGGTCCAAAGCTGTGTAGAGGTGATCGGTGAAAGTCTTGCGAGTGTCCTCGCCCCTAAAGCTCAGGAACACATGATAACTACATGGAGAAGCCGAAGAAGAGGCTTCTTGGGATTTCATAGCAGACATTGAACAAAGCCCATGAAATGATCAAGCACCAAGAGAGCACTGCTATCTGTCAAGACTCTAGCACAATTCAATTTGTATTTAAGAAGACATGCCAATTTAGCCAATGAGAGTCAACTGAAATCTAAAGATTTAGTTATGGTTTCTCCGCGAGGCTAGAAGCAACTAAACACAAATGGAACCAGTAATTCTGCAGTCATTGCATCTATTGGGAGGAACTCGACAGTCTACAATCCCAAATTGCACTTACACTTTGTCAACTTTAGAGAATTTTCCCTCCATCCTTTTTTGACATTATGGAGCACTTACCCATTCATTTGGTTGAGGAGGCCAAGATTGCGGGCCCAGTGCAGTACCGGTGGATATACTTTGTAGAGAGGTTCTATCCTAAACTTTTTTTTTTTTTTGGTCTTTCATGTCATATCAATGTTTTATGTTGAATCCCAACTGTCCATCTATTTACTTGTAGGTATTTGAGGACACTTAAGTCCTATGTGCAGAGTAAAAGCAATCCAGAAGGTTCTATTGCTCAAGGATACTTGGTCGAAGAATGTATGACATTTTGCGTGAGGTACTCGCATGGTGTTGAGTCAAAGTTGCTTCGACCAGTAAGGAATAATGATGCGAGTGATAACCCGGAGGTCTTAATGGGTCATGGTTTAGGAAAAGGAAAAGGATTTGTGCTAAATACCACATCACAAGTACAAGCTCATTGATATGTATTGTCTAACTCAACTGCAATTGTTCCTTATCGGGAGTAAGTGCCTCTATACCCCCAATTTAATTGTCTCTTTCTTTTTCCGATCCAATTGTAATGCTAATGCACTTTAAACTCACATTGATTGTCAAGGGAACATCGTAAATTAATTAGAGGACACATCGTCATCTCAAAGATTATGATGTTGATTGCTGCCATAACGAGGAATTTCCCAAATGGTTCAAATCTCATGTATGTTACACTTATTATAGGATTCTTTGGAATTTCCCAAATGATTTAGCAAACTTTAAAATTTGTTACTCTTTTAACAAATAGGTTGAACAATTGTTCATTGTCGGTATGGAGTTATCAGACGTGATTAAAACTTTGGCTATGGGACCTAGTGATAAGGCCAATAAATATAGCGGGTACCTGATTAATGTCGCCAAGTACCATACAAAGAGTCACGAGCTTAGAAGAAAAACTCAAAATATTGGGATTATGGTGAAAACAAATACATGTAGCTATGCAAGTGCTAAGGACATGAATCCTGCGGAGGGTGAGGTGACGTATTATGGATACGTGACGGATATTGTTGAATTGTACAACTCATATGATCATAGGTATGTGTTATTCATGTGCGATCGATTGGATTGATAATAACAAGGGACTCAAGCATGATGATTTTGGCTTCACACTTGTTAATTTCAAGCATCTATTATATACGAAGAATCAAGAGCGGGATGAACCATTTGTCTTAGCATCTCAGGTACAACAAATATTATATATTCAAGATCCCATCGAATATGACTAGAATGTGGTAGTCAAGATGAAACCTAGGGACTTGTACGAGGTGTGTGGTGAACAACCAGTTGGTGAAGCAACTATGGAGGGGTTTGTCCATGAAGATGTACATGCAAGTCTATTCTTTTCTGAGGGAGATGTGAACTGGGTTAGGCAAGGGTTGAATGGAGTAATTGTTGATGGAACAACTATGGATGCTGAATTAGATGCTGATATGGAGTCTTAGTTGCATATTTATGTTTATTTATTTATATTATAGTTATCATCTAGTGAAAAATGATCATGAATATGATAGGAACAAAACCTTGTTTAATTTTTACACTTGAATATGCATGTTGATTTTTGTCGTCCAGGGTATTATGTCAAAACGAATCTCACAGACTCGATTTCTGCCTCTAAAAAAAGTCTGGATGATAGTCCTTATAACATACCTAGCTGATCCACCAGCAACATGGTACCCCCTTGGAAGTCTTCCTGCTACGAGACCCGATCATAGCTCGACTTCAATCTGTAAGTCAAAATTTTAACATCTTTTTCACTTGTGGTGAAAATAAGCTAGCTAGCTGGTCCCTTATTTCAGTAGACTTCTTTTCCTTATGCTACTGCATACCTTTGTCACAGTTTTAGTAGACTTCTTTTTCTTATGCTACTACATAACTTTGTCACAGTTTTGGTCACAAGCTCCTCTACTGCTGCTTAATTTATGGTCCAATGTATGTTTTGTGTAATCTGTATATGTAATATGTGACATCTTTTCCGTATTTGATGAGCATAGCTCCTCTATTGCGGCACTTGGAAAGCACAGAAGAAAGCAAAGAAGAATAAACGAATTTAGAAGAAAAAAACACTGCATCACAGAACAGGGAGAAAGCCATTTGCTGTTGTTCGACTAGAGGTATCAATAACTTTTCCTTTTGTTGCAAAACAAAAATAATATATTCCATATTTACTAACTAATTACTGCATACCTAATTGCAAGAGACAAATAGAAACAAAGGGGTTCTCGCAAGTCGCATGCAGGTGTGGAAGGCTGTGTACTTGAAGGAGGGTTCGTTGGCAAGTGTTGCGGTTAATGAGGTCATAGTATGTGTTAGTGTCCTTTTCATTCTGCACCTGAATCTGCAATATGCATAATAATAATTGTTTCTTTTAAGGAATTCTGTTAGTGATATGGTGGATTTGAATTGAATGTTTTGGAGCATTTGGCAAGCTATACAAATTGGTTGGTTCTTGATGAAAGTGACAAGCAGGGTATTCTGTTAGTCATATTATATGCACTTATCCTTTTATTTTTATGTGGTGTTTGTAAACGCAAATGACGGAGCTCTCGATGCAAATGGAGGGATCTTCTATTGAATCCACGTGCATAGATGAGGATATCTTTGTAAAAGTTATGGGCCCTGAGCAACCTGGTCGTGTTCGAACATTTGGATTAGGCCCTACTATCAAAGATGTCTTTGGAGGTGGATATCGGCGATCACAAGAGCAAACCCATATATTTCAAGCACAAATGCAAGAGCAGTTTCAATTGTACTGGGTCCAATTTGAGACACAAATGAAAGAGATGATGGAGCCGCAAATGGCTACTATGCTTACACAAATGGATGCTACTATTCAAGCGCAAGCCGCTGCCATTCAAACTCAGCAAACAAGAATGGAGTATTTGGAGTCTCAATTGGTGACTAGAGGAGGGCCTGCTGCACGTGAGGCTGCTTGGGGTCACCACCCAATGTCACGACCGCAACAAAACTCGCACGAGTTTACCTCCTCGTCGAGTCACTAAAAGGTGAGTGAACAATTATGCCCAACATGTACTTTCTGTTTTTTTTTTTTTTCCCTTTTGTGGGTGAGTTACCAATCAATACTCTTGTTAAGCTGTATCCCGTTTAAGTAGATTAATAACCTTAGAGTAAAATTGCATGTATCACATGCATAAGCGGGGGGGGGGGGGGGGGGTGGACTTAAATTAGTTACCCATAAATTTTCCATCAAGCCCGGTACTTTTACTATTAATAAAAGGCAGAATGGGATTAATGTTACGTTATGATGAAAGGATCTGGAAATGATTATGTTCATATAGCTTTATCCAAAGGATGATGCTATGGTGTCCCCGGTCATTTTGGGGACACCGTAATTTTTGGCATAACAGAACCCTTGCAAGCATAACAAAAATCATTACAAGTATAATAGAACCATAACATGGCATAACCAAAAACCAATCAAGGCATAACCAAAAATCAACCAAGGCATAACCAACCAAGTTATGCCTTGTCTTGATTTTGGTTATACTTGTAATGAATTTGGTTATGCTTATAATGGTTTTGTTATGCCAAAAGTTACGGTGTCCCCAAAATGACAGGGGAGACCGAAGTCATTCCCTTATCTGTTAAGAGCTAGCAGACTCAGTTTTTCAATGTGGCAGCAGAGCATAATGAAGATTAGAACAACATGAACAGGGCCTCTACCTTGTCTTTATGCATGAATGAACATAAAAACTGCCTAAACTGACAATTCTTGTTTGTGTGTAGTTTGACCAATCAAAGACAAAGAACAAGAGCAAGAGCAAAAGGAGGCCTCATAGATAAACTGCCTCTTGTTTTTTTGGTTTTGTTTGTCTTGTTTCTTTTGTGTCCTTTTTTTTTTGGTGTCTTGTGTCCTGTGTGTCAGTTTGGCATCTTGTGTGCTAGTGTGGATGGTGTTTCCTAGTATTTGGAGGGCTAAGAGATCTAGATTTTGCTGCTGATGCAATCTATGCAGCTGTATTATTATTCTATGAGGTAGAATATTGCTGATATCTTTTAATGGATTGATGGCTAAAAGATTATGAGGATGGATGGATTGGTTGCAAGATTTTTTCCATTATCATGTCTTCGTTAATAAGATTTTTTCCATTCAAAAAAAAAAGCACATCATTTCAGTTGAAGTTTGATTTTTAAACTTTTTTTTTGGTTCAGACATTTACCTGAAGGTTTTAAAATGGGAATTGATGGTTAAATATAATGGAGTTCGAATTTGCTGGGCTAAATAGTGGAGTTCTAAATATTGTTTGGCAGAATGACTTTGGACCTAGATCTAATTTGCTGGGCTAAATAATAGAGTTCTAAATATTGTTTGGCGGAATGACTTTGGGCCTAGATTTGGTGGGCTTTTAAAAAATTGATTCTGGCGTTTTTTCAAAAAACGTTGGCGTAACACGTCATAATGACGTCACCGTAACGGGACGGACGTCGAATGACGTCACCGTAACATGACGGACGTCGAATGTTAATGGCAACCTTTTAGACGGCGTTTTTAAAACGTCGGTAGAACATCTACCCGGCATTTTTTAAGCGCCGGAAATATACGACGACGGCCACGTCCTCGACGTTTGGTATAAAATGCCGGTGAATATTTGGCAGCGTTTAACGGGTCTCTAACGGCATTATTCAAGCGCCGGCAAAAGTATTATTCCTTGTAGTGTGAGACATTTGGCACTCGTCATAAGTATTAAATATTTCTCATCCTTCCTTTTTCTTTTTTGCTAGACGATAGGATATTAGAAGTTAGTTGTTAGTGATGAAAATGAGAGTTGAGCACATCCTCCATGAGGACTCAAAAACAAAACCTCGCCCTTACGAGAGGGAGAGTAATGAACCAAACACATTGTGGAAATCAGTTGAAATTGAAAGACCCAGCCGGCCATAAACAAAACCTCGCCCTTACGAGAGGGAGAAAGAGAGTGGTGTTTGTTGGGGGTGTGACTTGTGAGGTGACGAGGCGGGAGGGGTGGATGAAAGATTACAAAAAAGTCTAGGACCGCCGCATGGCATGACGCCGTGTGGGGTCCACCCCGAAATCTAATTGTTTGCTTATTGTAGCTTCATTGAAATTTTCCACATTGGGAGCCACATACTTATATCCCTTTGGCTTTGGCTTCTTGGATGAGAAATTAAAAGAAAAGCGTGTGTTTTTTTAACCTCTCATTTAGATAGTCTTTCCAGTTTCTCCTCTAACTCACCAATTTTGGCGAGAAATAAAAATAGCTCCCTCACGGATTGTTGATTCCCACCCTCTCTCACCTTTTTAACCATCCGGGATAGAAAATTCTTCCTCTCCATTTCTTTTCTTTTCTCCTCCAAAAAACCCCCACGCAAAGGGGCTGCAGTAACCTATCCCAATTTGTGAAGAAGGTCATGGAGCACCATGTCAGCAAGTAAGTAGTTGCTTTACCAAATATGGAAACATTTTGCATAGGAGAGCCGGAAGGCGTTTGAGCAGAAGCTGGGCAGGCAGAGGCAGGACGTGAGGTGTTTGAACTTTGAAGGACGTTTCGCTCTGGAGTCTGGACGTTTTGCTCTCGAGAGAAGTGAAAGGAATAGGTTTTTTTTAAAAACAATTCCGATTAGATTGTTATCGGATTTAATCCGACACAATCCGGATCCAATCCGATCTGATCTGTATTTATCGGATTCGGATCGGATTTTACGGATCAGATCCGGTTCATTAACGGGCCTAGGACGTAGCTGTTGGCCTGGGTAGCGTCTTCATTATGCCATTATTCCCAATTTCCAAGTATGTAAAAATTGAAACATTATTGACTGGTTGGTTCATTCGGTTTTCCTTTTAGCATGGTTTCGGCATACTTCTGGTATTACTCTGGAGTTTAGTATAATTACTAGTAGTCCAGGCTGCAGAGTCCATCACACAGCATTTTCCCTCGCTTACACATTAGGGTGAGGTGACTCCAAAAGTTTGATTGCAAAGAGAATTGAACTTGACAATTTAGGAGGACTAATATTTTTTATTTTGATCGACTAGGAGGATTAATATTTAAGTTACCCCAATTAAAAGAAATAGTTTCTTATTTTATTGAAAGCAAGTTTTACGCCTTGCAAAAGGACAAAAAATGGAGTACTAATTTTCTATCTTTGTAAAAAAAAGAGACCAAATTAACAAACTATTTTAAGTTGGTGTGATATGGCTTCGATTTGTAAACGGGTCGGATTTGTATAAATCTGAACCAGTCCGTTAAATTTCGGGTTCTTTATTCAGATTATCGGATCAAATTTCGTTAGCTGGATTCAGATTTTCTCGGATCAAACTACACATGTTTTGGTGAACGCCAAAGTAAATTCAGTCACGAAACTTGTAGTATCATGAAATCTTCAGTATCATATACATTACACAAGAGCAAATGAGATGTAAAATATACTTTTTCCAGATTAACTACGAAATATCGATTGTTGATACAAGCTGTTAGAAGCTTAATAAATCAATGCCCAAGGTCTTGAGATACATAATATGACCTCGCCACAATAAATAATGAAGCCCAACATTCCACCCTCAAAGCGTAATCAAAATCAGGAATGGTAGGGATCCAAGGTGGAGGGTACAGAAGCTGACAATACTCGCAATCATCGTCATGATAGCCGAGTAGGTACAATATTGTTCCCGGCTGATGTGCGGAAACATTTCCAGGAACGATATTTCCAAATTGATAGACTTGATGGGAGCTCATCTCTTCTTGTTCCTCCTTGTATAGAAGGCGGACTCCAACCTCCTTTACTTGCACAAATTCACCTTCATACACTGAAATATTGACTTCATCGCCATCTTCCAAATGATTTCCAAACTTCCAATAACTTAGCCACATCGTATCTTCACCATCTTCTGCAGTTCCAAAGACATATGGACAATAGCTCCAAACCAAGCTCTTCGTCCTATTACTTATGACAATATGTGGAAATTCATCTTCTTGTGGATCACTAGAGTGATGATAAACTGAACACAGATTCAAGCCTCGAATCTTCGAATTAAGATACGAAGGCACAGTAAAATCAATTGAGGATCCTAGATTCTTAAAATTGAACCAGGGTGGAACCTTACTACCAGGAATATAAGCGTAGATTATATGTGATTCATAACATACCTGTGTCACAGAAACAAAATCTAAGCATTACGCACACAATGGCTGTTAAGGGGGGCGGGGTGGCATATGCCACCCCCAGTCAGCTATGAATCAATTTTCATTTTTTACTTTTATATGATTCGAGCCGTTCAACAGTTTTAAAATACTTGATTGGGTAGTCTTGAAAAATATCAGCTCAATCCGATAATTGTGAGTACCTTATCCAATCTTTCAATTTTCCAATAACATTTTAGGATCCTGAATGCTATTTGTGTTTCAATACTTATTGATATCCGATCAAGATGATTTCTTTGATTATTACTCTTCTCAACAAGACCTACGATATCTATAGTTGAGATCAAGAAGATACAAGACACACAATTGTCTAACTTTTTTTCAAAATTTATTCAGAATTCAATATCTTTAATTCAAAATGAAAAATTGATATATTAGATAAAATACTTACAATTATTCGATTGAGTTGATTTTTTTAGAGGACCACACATAATTATTTTGAAATTATTTAATGGCTCGGATCATTTGTGTGGACCTCAAAGTGAGCCCCACATAACCATCCATATATAGCGCAAGAGTGAAAGGTAGCACACAACGGTAATGTTTTGGCTCGCACTACACACCTGTAGGGAGCCCAACAATTCATATTCATATCTTTTTGTATATTATGGAAACTTAACATTAGTACACGTGTATTTTTTTTGATAGTAAGCATTTGGCTGAATGATTAACCTATAAAAATGTGTATTTTTCTAGTATTATGAATAATTAATCCAAAACATGTGTACTTTTTCTTAATATATATTAGTGATAGTAATATTTTTGAGTGCCACCTCCGACTTTAAAATCGGGCTCCGCCACTGCAGAGAGAGAGAGAGAGAGAGAGAGAGAGAGAGAGAGAGAACCTGGAGGGGAAACCTCCTTTGTTCCATGCCAAAAGGTGTCGTTAGCCTTACAGTTAGGTTTTCCATGGATTGCAAGTTCGACATGCCCAAATTGTTCACAATCTCAGCTTCAACGTTTTCTATGGATTCTAATTTGAATATGCTCAGAGTCTCTGGATGGTTGCATGCATCCAACTGACAAGTGGTTGTTGGACGGTGAGACATTTGAAATGTTACTTCTTCCAACAATCTATTATCTCCACAATCGAGATTAGGAAGTTGTGGGACCCCATCAAGTTTGCGGAGCCTTGGGCAAGATCTTATTGCCAACTTCTCAAGCTTAGCAAGACCTCTGATGAAATCTGGGAGGCTATGAAATTGATTATGTGACAGATTTAGTTTCTTCAATGAGTAGAGGTTGCTAAGGCCTCTGGGAAAATCATCCTCCGAAAGATTACATTCCTTAAGACTTAATTTTACCAAGGACCGTGGTAAAGAAGGCCACGAAATCTCTAGACTTTCTCTTGGTTTCAATCGCCAAGGCCAGATGAAAGATTGCACTGCGTTCACCCAACCATAGGTAGGGACAGATTGATATAAAGCAATTCCATCTGCCCTAAGCACATTTAGAGACTCCATATTTCCCATATTTGTCGGCAATCCGTCGAGATTTGAGCAACCAGAGATGACAAGCGTTTCCAAATGTTTTAGCATACAAATGCTTTTTGGAAGATTCCTCAAACTTTTGCAGTCTTCCAAATTTAACAAAACAAGTCTCTCAAGGCTTCCAATGGATTCATGAACCTCAACCAAACTTGTACAACTTTTAAGCACCAGTCTCTCAAGATTTGGGAGTTCTGAAAAGTCGGGAGTTTTGGCAAGGCTATAAGAATGACTTAGATCGATGACTTTTAAAAACCGTATATACTGCAAAAGAAGGGGGGAAAAGTAGGTATCAGAGCCTTCAATTCTTCTTTCCAAAGACACTTGAAAATGAAGAAAAAGGTGGTAACATACCTTTGTTCCTTCCCATATATTTTTTAAGCGGCTATATTGCATGTCAAGAACAACCAGGCTCTTCAAAGGGAAATCATCTGTTATGGACTTAAGTGGGAATCCACGCCAGCATAACCATCTTAATCCTTTGGGAAACTTTTTATAGGGCCCACTAATATTTACATGATTGAGCTGCAGAAGTTTTAGTTTGTTCATCCCTGCAAATGCGTCAGCTTCCAAAGCCACTAGATTTGAATTTTCTGGAATCGTGGGTTCGAGGTGAGAGGAGAAGATACTAAAACAATATCTTTCAAGCGAACCTCCCAAATTTGACAATAAGGGCTTCCCAAGGAACTCTCCATAGCTTCTTTTTCTATTGTCACCAAAAATCGTACAATCATATGCTTCCTCTTTCAACAGACACATATCGAGTTTGAGGCCTTCTATTTCGCTTGTGCCCTAACACATGAATGAGAAAAAAAAGGGAAAGGGAGCATAGGTAGCATGAACAAGGATTAGTGAACAGCATCCCTATGCAAATTCATACAAAAATACATAAAGAGCAAGGTATAATTCTTACAGTGTTTTCTCTCAAAACATTCAATGCTTCATTATGATTCCAGAGGATGCTACGTTTGCTAGGATCCTTTGGTGACTCTTGATGAACAATTTCTCTTCCCATTTGTTGAAGCAAATTATGCATTACCAGTGTATTACTTTTATCAAACGATATCAGACATCTGTCCACGAGGTTTTGAATCCCAACCACAGTGTAGAATTCACATCCATCTAAGATTGTAACTGTAGAATCCTTATCGCTTCCAACAAAAAGACAAGCAAGATTGAGGAATAGACGTTTGTCGTGGTCATCTTGTAAAGAGTCATAGCTTATTCGGAGTTTTTCAAGGATTTGACTGTCGGGAATCGTTTTCAATTTTTCCAATTGACTTTTCCATACGTTTATGCAAATCCCTGATAGAGAAGAACCTAGAACTTTAATTGCCAATGGAATCCCTCCACAATAGCTTACCACCCTTTTTGAGACCTCTTCATACCCATTGTTGGGACAACCTTTTCCAAAGGCATGCCAGCTAAAAAGATCCAAGGATTCCTCGTCCCTCAGATTTTCAAGCCTATGCACCTTATAGAATTCATAAGCCCCTAGCAACCGCTCACGCCTGGTGGTTATGATGATTTTACTTCCTGAAAAAAGCCAACCTCGCATTCCAAGTAGTGCATCTAATTGTTCACGTGTATCCACGTCATCAAGAACTACAAAAACTTTTTTGTCACATATGGCATCTTTAATCATAGCAGTTCCTTCAGCAATATTATTGAGTTTCACTTTCCTTGTCTTACAGATGTCTGTAAGAAACTGTCTTTGTAAACAAAGCAAACCATCTTGGTGTTGTGAAATTTCTCTAACATTTGCAATAAAACTGCTACGTTCAAATCTAGAGAAGTTCAAATTGTACAGAAATGTTGCAGTGGTTGTCTTGCCTATTCCACCCATTCCACAAATTGCAACTAACCCAACATTACTTAGCCCATCTTCTAACCAAAGCTGAATGTTTTTTACTCGTGAATGCATTCCAACCAAGTTGGGGGCAATGTGCAATGAAGTGCGACTTAGCTTGTCTCCAACCACTTTTATAATTTTCTTGATAAACCTTGCCTCATGTCTGAAAATTGAGATAAAGATGGGATAGAAAAAACAATAAGGACACATGACAGAATAGCACAAACCAAGAATTCAACATTTCATAGCAATAACTATAAAAATTAGCACGTTATTGGCACTACTACAATAATCTGATGAGTATGAGCTGAAAAGTGACGCAAGTATGAGAAAATTACCCATCAACTTGATTTTGTAAATTCATCCCGGCCACATCTGCAACTTCTCTAAGCGCAGCCCTCCATGTTCCTAGCTTTTCCTTCAATTTCTCTTTCACCAGTTCGCCTGTTTCTGATTCGGGCTTCTCTTCATGCCTCGTAAATGCTTCTTTGAAACTACCGATTTGCTTCCTCACTTCAGACGGATCCACATCATAGAAGACTGGTAGAACTATGTGTCCAAGAGTCTTGCGGTTGAGGATCATCACAAGCTCTTCAAGGCACCAAATTGACGAGGCATAGTTCTTCGAGAAGACTATTATCGAAATCCTGGACTCTTGAATCGCTTTCCTGAGTTCAGACTTGATATCTTCTCCTTTTTCTATGCCATCATCGTCTCTGAAGGTGCAAAATCCAGCTTGGTCCAAAGCTGTGTAGAGGTGATCAGTGAAAGTTTTGCGAGTGTCCTCGCCCCTGAAGCTCAAGAACACATGGTAGCTACATGGAGAAACCGAAGAAGAGGCTTCTTGGGATTTCATAGCAGACATTGAAAAAACCCCAAGAAAAAGACTACTAAAAGGAGTCTTCTTGGTCACTGAAAATCTGTTCGAACATAGAATGTAAAAATGGAGTATATCTATTATGTATACATATATGCATCAATATATAGAGATATCTACATACGTACAGAGCTGTTGGAGGTGTCGTGGACAGTGTCCCAGCCAAGATCGAGGTCTCCGGAGCTTTCGATGAAGTGATCGCCGGGATTTAGATCGCCACTTCAAACCCAGAGAGTGAAATCGATCCTTGCTTAAAATCGAAGAGATCCTAGAGTAAAGAAAATGACTACAGAGAAGACCGAAGAGGAGACTTTGGAGAGGAAAATGAAAGTGGTCGTCAATTCACAGAAGAAAAAGCGCCCCTATGCCACGGGAAATTCCATTCGCACCACTCAAATTCTTCAATATTCTCAGTATTAACATAAAATCCCAAACTAAGCTGCCACCTCCAAATAAAAAAAATCGAGCTGTCGTCCCCGTTACCTCTCAGTGGTAGACTGAGAAATTCAAGGAACCTGTAAGTACATAAAGTCAGTGGACACAACAAATTTGTGTACAGATCGTGTACATATTTTTATGTGAGGCCCACTACAGGTCCCACACAAGTGATCCAAGCTGTTCGTTATATTTCAAACATTTTTTCAAGGGCTTCTGCGAAAAATTAGCTCAATCCGATACCTATAAGTATTTGATCTAATCGTCTAACTTTTCATTATCTAAAAACTTGAATGAAAAGTTAGATGATTAGATCAAACATTTATAGCTATCGGATTGAGCTGATTTTTCGCGAGAGCCCTTGAAAAAATGTTTTAAATATAATGAACGGCTCGGATCACTTGTGTGGGACCCGTAGTGGGCCCCACATAAAAATCTGTGCACAGATTTGCTAGAGGATTTTTAGTGTAAAGTTTGGTAAATATTTGGCTATGATCTTTCACTAAACAAGAGGATTTATTTTATTTAGCTATGCTTTTGAGTGTGAAAACAAGATGCTAGTAGGTGGGGTAGAGGCAGCTATGTCGACCAAGAAAAAAGAGACTCATATTGGTCCACTCATAAAGATGGAATTTATGAATGGATTCTACATTGTCAGATCTAGTATTAGGAAAATTATAGTACCAGTAGTAGATAACAAGAAGGAAACTTCCACGTTCCTACACATCCCATCCCCCACTTTGACTATCAGCTTTCGTTTCTGGACCTCTAAAGTGAGGTGATGTTCATAGGTCATTTTTTCGAATTTTTTGTTTTGTTCGTTGTTGCAGAAAGAAGTACTCAGGGCCCGTTCTGCTTTTTTTTTTTAAATCTTCTTTTAAAAAAAAAAGTAATTTCAAATTCAAATATAACGAAAATGAAAAAATAATTTTTTGATTTTTTTTGCACCGTTTAAAATATTTCAATGAGATCTATCAAAAATTATGGGACGGTAGGTATTTCTTTGAGTAATACAGTATGTGGGCATTTTCCGTTTGGTCGTGTAACTTCGAGATGATCATGGGATTGCTCTAACTTGTTTGCCCTTATGGTGTTTTATGATAGGCTGTTTGATCCCCTACATATTATTTCATATTCATTCTACATATGAGGTGTGCATGGGGAAATATTGTAATGGAATTTCTGATACATTACTACAATTTTGTTTTGCAGCATGATCGTCGTGACTACTTGGTTGATTATCATGTAGCATAAACCTCTCATTTACTTGAGTCTTGCTTAGGCATTAATAATCATGTGACACGGTCTGAATACTTTTGGGATTATACACAACTTTTCCTGTGCTTTTAACTTGATTTATAAGTACATAAATGTCTTTTAATAATTCTTCTCTTTGTGTGTGGACTTGCATCAATTGCAATATCCCTGTGACGATTCGAGACGTACTTCAAAAGTCTTACAGTTTATATCTTATGTGAATGTCACCAGAGCCGGCCCCGGGGTAAACCCCGCAAGCCCTCAGGCTTGGGCAACCTTCAGGCTAGGGCATCCCAAAAAAAAAAAAACAAAATTTATGTTAGATATAAATATAAACAAGTTTCCATATTTTCCGCAAAGGTTTTCGCTTGGTATCGTGGGGAGCGCACGTTGAGAAAGTTTCAGGAATGCCAAGCTCGAATCCTGGCGCCTCACATGCAACCCCTCTTACCTTTTTTTTTTTTTATTTTTTTTTTTTTTCAATTTTTGTTCTAGCTCTTCTTTTTTTTTCTCCCTTCCAATCCACAATTTATTTTTCTATTTTTGTTCTACTTCTCTTTGTTGAGTGCAAAGAGAGTGAACATTACCCTTCCTCTTATTGGTTAAAATGATATAGGTCCCCACCCATGCAATATATTTTTTGGTAAGTATAATATAATTTTATGGTGAGATCCACATCATTTTAACCAATAAGGAGGAGGATAACGTTCACCCTCACTCAACACTTTTTGTTTTCCTCCCAACCCACAATATTACGAAAAACAAAATCCTAAATTATTTTGTTGGAAATTTTCGATTTAATAGACACAATATTAGTGGAGTTATGTAGATATATTCTTACATTTGATTAAAAAATGGTCATAGTTAAAATAAAATTAAGCGAGCTAACACAGTTTTTGCTTTTATCTTCGAACTACCATTTTGCAAGAGAGATTAAAAAGGTTGGCTATGATTTCAATTGAAAATGAGGCGTCATTCCATTAAGAGCATTTTTGGGGTTTTTTTATTTTTTTTTAAACTTTTTACACTTTTTGAGATAGGCCATTATTGTCACATATATCAATTAAAAAACACAAAAAGCCAAATAACCAAAACTTAGTGAAACGGACCCCAAGTTCATGGATAAGTCAAATACAATAACTCAATCGACAAATTTGCTTTAAAAATTGCAAAGGGAAGTTATTTTTTTTTTGAATTGGATCGTGCTAATTATAAAGCACTATAACCGGGATTACATTTTGATGTTGATTTTTTTTGATATTATTCAAGCTAAAGGAACATGTAACTTTGATTTTTTTTTTTTTTGGTACTTGTACGTTTATATATATATATATATA
>BPLS01029614.1:0-15157 GCA_019656275.1 Rhododendron kiyosumense | reverse complement strand
CATAACTTTTTTGGGTCTCGCAAACCTGTCGTAGCCTATTATACTTTAACCCTTCGGAAGTTGTTAACCTGTCCACAAACGGTGTACCACTCTTCCATATAATCAATGAAGGGATACTTTTTTTCCAAAGGCATCAGGACAAAAGAACTCCCTCCACAATGGCGTGCCACCTTTCCACATGCATATAGCATAACTTTTTTGGGTCTCGCAAACCTGTCGTAGCCTATTATACTTTAACCCTTTGGAAGTTGTTAACCTATCCACAAACGGCGTACCACCCTTCCATATAATCAATGAAGGGATAGTTTTTTTCCAAAGGCATCAGGACAAAAGAACTCCCTCCACAATGGCGTGCCACTAGCATAACTTTTTTGGGTCTCGCAAACCTGTAGTAGCCTATTATACTTTAACCCTTCGGAAGTTGTTAACCTGTCCACAAATGGCGTACCACCCTTCCATATATTCAATGAAGGGATAGTTTTTTTCCAAAGGCATCAGGACAAAAGAACTCCCTCCACAAAGGCGTGCCACCCTTTCCACATGCATATAGCTTTTGCAAAAGCATGTGACTGTCTTTTAATAATTCTTCTCTTTGTGTGTGGACTTGCATCAATTGCAATATCCCTATGACAATTCGAGACGTACTCCGAAAGTCTTGCAGTTTATATCTTATGTGGATGTCACATATATACATTTGTGCCGCACTAGTTGACCTCAACCATTTTGAGTCCATTTTCGTGTTTGATTTTTTTCCTTGGATTCACAAGCTGCTAATTTGCAATAGAGTACGTAATTTCATGATAGTTGGGCATCTCATGTCACTCATGACGTCAGACGTGCATTTTTGCTTAGCAGTGGAAAGTTCAAAATATGTTTGAGTTGAGAGTTAGTCATGCACCATCAAATAGCACTTCAAACGCGCATTTGTGCATCAGCAAAAGTGTATTTTACTTTCCTTCTACGAATGCAGTAGTTTATGTGAGTTGTCGATCTTGAGCTCCTAGGTTGTGGAGATCCCAAGTTTGCAGCAAACTGCAGCAGTATTGTTACTAGTGGTTTTTGTTGATTACTGAACGAGCTCGGTACTAAGAAGACATTTCTTTTTTTTGGGAGTGTTCTACTTCTATGTTTCGCTTTAGTTCCACTCCGCCAATCGATGTGCTTAACCAGAATCAGTTGGTTTAGAATAGCTTGTGAAATTTCATTTTTGTAGCTGTACTGTTGTAATATTTATCATCACCTTTATGGGTGGATTCTGAAGAAACTCCAATGTATACCATGTAAACAAGTAGAGTCCAGGCTGCGGAGTACGTCTCACAGCATTTTCCCTTGCTTACTTGTTAGGATGAAGTGGCTCCAAGAGTTAGATTACAAGGAGAATCGAACTTGATATCTGAACACAAGACTAATATTTTTTATTTTGATCGGCTAAGAGGATTAATAGTTAAGTTGCCCCAATTAAAACAAATAGTTTCTTGTTTTATTGGAAGCCAGTTTTGCATCTTGCAAAAGGGAAAAAAATAATTGTTTTGTATCATTGTGAAGAAACGGATCAAACGAACAAATTTAAGTTGATGTGATATTGGCTTTGATTTGTAAATGGATCGGATTTGGATGAATCTAGCCCAGTCCGTAAAATTTCAGATTTTTTATTCTGATTATCGGATAAAATTTCGATAGCTGGATTCAGATTTTCTCGGATTAAATCCAGTCTACTTTGGGCACAAGCTCTTCTCCACTCTCCAACCGCACATTGTTCATGCTTATTCCCCTCTTTCTGAAAGCTTCACAGGGACTACTTTACGACGACGAGGGCCATTGTTGTCGATTTAGTGACCATAGAGAGATAGAATTTGCTATCTCAGTGAATTCCTGCCACCTCACTATAACCTTCCTTTTTTGGGCTGGGCTATTCCATCAAATTTTTGAGAATCAGAAAGTCAGCCCAAACCAAAGGAAGGGGAAGGACGTAACATGGAAAAAGTAGGCTGATCCAAATAAGCATGAACCAACCTGATGGCCGATTTCAGCAACAGCAGCAGCATCGCCTTGCATTTGAGAAAACGAACCCATTGTATGGGAAATGCTGCTGGAAGTTATGCAGGGGCATCCTGTTTTGTTGATTGGCATTTCGTGCCTGCAGCCCTACTGAATTCAACCTTTTATTAGCTAGTTAGGTAGCGTAGTAAGGTTTGAAGAATATGAACTTTCTACTTATTCGACCTTTTAAATCAACGCCCATGGTCTTGAGAAACATAAAATGGTTTTGCCATCATGAGTCTCGAAGCCAGACATTCCAAATTAGGATCGAAATCGGAAGGAGCGGCAGGGATCCAAGGTGGAGGGTACAGATGCTGACAACCCTTGCAATCATCAAGATGCATGCCGAGCTGGTACAATGTTGTCCTCGGCTGATCTGCAGAAACGATTCCCGGAACGATATTTCCAAATTGATAGAGCTGATGGGGTGTTTTATCTCTATAGATTAATTGGGAGTTCATCTCTTCTGGTTCCTCTTTGTACATGAGGCGGACTTCAACCTCCTTTACTTGCATAAATTCACCTCCATGCATTGAAATACAGACTTCATCTCCGCCTTCCAAATGATTTCCAAACTTCCAATAACTTAACCACATCGTAGCTCCACTATCTTCTACAGTTCCAAAGACATGTGGGCATGGGTCCAAACCAAGCCCTTCGTCCTATTACTAATGACAATATGTGGTTCATAAGATCTTGGATCACTTGATAAGTGCTCATAAACTGAACACACATTTAAGCCTCGGAGCCTCAAATTAAGATATGAAGGCACAATAAAATCAATTGACGATCTTACATTCTTAAAGTTGAACCCGGGTGGAACCTTGCTACCAAGAGTATAAGTGCAAATTATATGTGTTTCATAACATACCTGTGCAACAAAAAGAAAAACTAAGCATCATAGAGAGAGAGAGAGAGAGAGAGAGAGAGAGAGAGAGCGCACCTGTAGGGAAAACCTCCTTTGTTGCATGCCAGAGCATGATTTTAGCTTTACAGTTAGGTTTCCCATGGATTGCAAGTTTGACGAGCCCAAATTGTTAACAATCTCAGATTCAACGTTTTCTATGGATTCTAATTTGAATGCGCTCAAAGTCTCTGAATGGTGGCATGCATCCAAATGACAAGTGGTTGTTGGACGGTGTGAGATTTGATACGTTACTTCCTCCAGAAATCTATTAGCTGCTAAACGCAGCTGTAGTTGCGGGACCCCATCAAGTTTGCGAAGCCTTGGGCAAAATCCCATCCTTAACCAATCCAGCTTAGTAAGACCTCTGACGAAATCTGGGAGGCTATGAAATTGATTATGTGACAGATTTAGTTTCTTCAATGAGCATAGGTTGCTAAGGCCTTTGGGGAAATCATCCTCTGAAAGATTACATTTCACAAGACTTAATTCTACCAAGGACCATTGTAAAGAAGGCTAGAAAATCTTTGGACTTTCTTTTGGCTTCAACCGCCTAGGCCAGATGAAAGATTGCACTGTGTTCATTTGCCCATTGGTAGGGAGAGATTGATTTAAAGCAATTCCATCTACCTTGAGCACAATTAGAGACTCCATATTTTCCATGTTTGTCAGCAATCCGTTGAGATTTGAGCAACCAAAGATGACAAGCGTTTCCAAATGTTTTAGCATACCAATGGTTCTCGGAATATTCCTCAAATTTTTGCAGTCTTCCAAATTTAACAAAACAATTCTCTCAAGGCATCCAATGGATTCATGAACCTCAACCAAACTTGTACAATTTTTAAGCACTAACCTCTCAAGACTTGGGAGTTTGAAAAGTCAGGGGTTTTGGCAAGGTTATATGAATGACTTAGATTGAGGATTTTTAAGAACCGAAGAAATTGCAAAAGAAGGGTTAAAAAAAGTGGGTATCAAAGCCTTCAAGTCACTTTCCAAAGAAATTGGAAAGGAAGAAAAAGGTAGTAACATACCTTGGTTCATTTCCATACATTTTTTAAGCAGCTATATTGTATATCAAGAGCAACCAAGGTCTCCAAAGGAAAATCACCAGGAATGGACTTAAGTGGGATTCGACGCCAGTACAACCATCTTAATCCTTCAGAAAACTTTTTATAAGGCCCACTAATAAGTACATGATTGAGCTGTAGAAGTTTTAATTTGTTCATCCTTGCAAATGCATCAGCTTCAAAAGCCTTTGGAATTGAATTTTTTGGATTTGTGGGTTTGAGGGGAAGCTATTGAAACCATACCTTTTAAGCGAACCACCAAAATTTGACAATAAGGACTTCCCAAGGAACTCTTCATAGCAACGTTTTTTATTGTTACCAGAAACCGTACAAGCATATGCTTCTTCTTTCAACAAACACATATCGAGTCTGCGGCCTTCTATCTCACTTGTGCCCTAACATAAGAATGAGGAAAAAAAAAAGGGAAATGGAGCATAAGCAGCATGAACAATGATTAGTGAATAACATATATCCCTACACAAATTCATTCAAAAATACATAAAGAGCAAAGTATAATTCTTACAGTGTTTTCACTCAAAACATTAAATGCGTCCTTGTGATTACAAAGGATGCTACGTTTGCCTCGCTCCTTTGGTGACTCTTGACGAACAATTTCTCCTCCCATTTGTTGAAGCAAATGATGCATTACTAGCATATTTCTTTCATCAATCGATATTAGACTTCTGTCAATGAGGTTTTGAATCCCAACCACGGTGAAAAATTCACATCCATCTAAGAATGTAACTGTAAAATCCTTATTGCTTCCAACAAAAAGACAAGCAAGATTGAGGAATAGACGTTTGTCGTGGTCATCTTGTAAAGAGTCATGTCTTATTCGGAGCTTTTCAAGGATATCACTATCAGGAATCATTTTCGATTTTTCCAATTGACTTTTCCATATGTTTAAGCATTTCCCTGATAGAGAAGAACCTAGAACTTTAATTGCCAATGGAAGCCCTCCATAGTAGCTTACCCCACTTTTCGAGACCTCTCCAAAACCATTGTTGGGACAAGATTTTCCAAAGGCATGCTAGCTAAAGAGCTCCAAGGATTCCTCGTCACTAAGTTTTTCAAGCCTATGCACCTTATAAAATTCATAATCTCCTAGCAACTACTCACGCCTGGTGGTTATGATGATTTTACTTCCTAAAAAAAGCCAACCTCGCACTCCAAGTAGTGCATCTAAATTTATCAAGTTTATCCACATCATCAAGAACTACAAGAACTTTTTTGCAACATATGGCATCTTTATCATAGCAATTCCTTCAGCAACCTATTCAGTTTTACTTTCCTTATCTTCAAAACGTCTGAAAGAAATATTCTTTGTAAACGAAGCAAACCATCTTGTTATCGTGAAATTTCTCTTACATTGTCAAGAAAACTGCTACCTTCGAATCTCGAGAAGTTCAAATCATACAGAAATCGTGCAATGGTTGTCTTGCCTTTTCCACCCATTCCATAAATTGCAACTATGCCAACATTACTTGGCCCATCTTCTAACCAAAGCTAAATGTTACTGACCCGTGATTGTAGTCCAACCAAGTTGGGGGCAATGTTCAAGGTTGTGCGACTTAGCTTGTCTCCAACCACTTCTATAATTTTCTTGATAAACCTTGCCTCATGTCTTAAAATCGCAATGAAGATGGGACATTAAAAATAATAAGAATACATGATTGAATAGCACAAACCAAGAATTAAACATTTCAAAGCAATATCAAAAATTAGCACGAGAAAATTACGAGAAAAGTGAACTGAAAAGCGATCCAAGTATGAGAAAATTACCCATAAACTTGATTTTGTAAATTCATCCCGGCCAAATCTGCTACTTCTCTAAGCGCACCCCTCCATGTTCCTAGCTTATCCTTCAATTTCTCTTTTGCCAGTTCATGTGTTTTTTATTTGAGCTTCTATTCATGCCTTGTAAATGCTTCTTCAAAACTGCCGATTTGTTTCCTCACTTCAGATGGATCCACATCATGGAAGATAGGTAGAAATATGTGTCCAAGAGTCCTACGTACGAGGATCATCACAAGCTCTTCGAGGCACCAAGTTGACAAGGCATAGTTCCTTGAGAAGACAATTATCGAAATCCACTACTACAATAAAGCATAACAATCACAGCTATTTGCAGTGATTGTTAGTTTTCCATCACACTCACGCTACCGTGATAGATTTGAGTGTGATTGTAAATCACTCTTTTTTATCACTGTTATAAGCCGTGATTGAAAGATGGAAACAATCACACCCAAAAAGTGTGATTGTTTCTAGGCAAAACCGAGATAGAAACTAACCCGCGTGTTCCATCCTGGGTTTTTGATCACGCTTTTCTTTAAAAACCGTGATTGTATGTCGATAACAATCACCACCAAAAACTGTGATCTTTCTTGTCTAAAAAATGAGATGGAAAATAGTTAGGCGTGGTCTTTTGTGGTTTTTAGATCACGGTTTTCGTCTAAAAGCGTGATTAAATGTTCTTATCATCACAGTCTAGAACTGTGATTGAAAGATACTTTTTTTTTTTTTTGCATTTAAAAAATACCCAAATCTGTAACCAATAATAAATACACGTAAAATATGTATTCAGCCCATGACTATCTTCTCCAAAACAAAAGACATTGCCATACAAAATATGCATAAACAATACTGCATCTTGCCCAAAACATATCATAGATAGAAATATCGTGCCAGAAAGTCTACTTTCAATATAAAATCAATCAAATTTCTGAAAATGCATAAAGAAATGCAGAACAAAAGCTTCAACAAGAAAAATGATAAAGAAAACTTGAACAACAAGAATGGAGTTATGTAAGCTACAACGAATAGCACTTTATCATTCTCCGAAGCCAATTTCAAGCACGTTGTCATTCTCTGAAGCCAACTTCAAGCACTTCGTCATTCTCAAAGCATGCCTAAATTAATCCAACAGAAAACATATCTTTAGAACCAAACTTAGGCATATATAAGATCAAGAACTCCAAACAAAAAATAGTAGTAGCATCAAGAGAAGTAGAAACAACGGCAGGCAAATAGAGCAGCAGGCTAATAGAGCACTTCACATCAACATCAAGAGAAGTAGAAACAACGGTAGGCAAATAGAGCAGCAAGCTAATAGAGCACTTCACATCAACATCATGGCAACAACAAAATCAACATAACAAAAAAGTCTTCTTCTTTTTCAGAGAATGTGTCATATCCAAATGCTACCCAGTTGCCAACCAGAAACATAGTATCTATGGACCACGGCAGAGAAAGTGAAACAACTGAAGAACTAAAAAACAAGGCCTGCCTGCAAAGTAGAAGCAGTTAACATCTCACACACAGAATTCCATGAGAATGATTACCTGCAAAGTAGAAGCAGTTAACGATGGACATTTAACATTTGAGAGACTTCTAAGTAGCCCATATGCATCATTTCCATATTCCTTTTCTCTTTTCTCCCAAAATTCAAATAACATAAAGATGCTCACATGTGCTTCAACAAGGGAGGGCAACCCACTAATCAAAAATTCTATCCGATCCAAATTCAGAAATTTCAAGGTATTCAATGTTTGGAGCATTAACCATGATCTTGCACTCACACTTTGTATGAATAAACTTTTTCAGCGAAGGCACAGAAACATCAAAAGCTCACGTGTAATCCCAACCGTCTCTAATGCTACCCAAGTCCTCAAGAGCAGGACAACCTGAGAAGAGCCTTTGAAGGGATGCATCATCCAGATATATAAGCGAACGGAGATGAAGGGTCTTAAGGTTTGGCAACTGAACGATATCAGGAACATTAAACATAAACCGACCATGAATCTTTAAAAGCACTAAGGTTTTGGAAGTGAAAAGGCTCCGAGGCAACTCACCAAGCTCAGGCATTGGCACTAAAGGGCGGTCATTATTGTATCGGGTAAAAAATTCAAGATCGAGCTCGCAAGCATCACAACTGATGACAGCACAAACCCATGAATAAAAGAAGCCTGTCAAGAAAATTGGTTACATTGGTCCTGGCATTAGGTGGCCACCGGCGCCTATTATACAAATCAATCACAAGATTGGGGAGTGAATGGTAAAAAAATGCTTTAAAAAAAGCCCCTACTTTAAGAAGATTTCTGACAATACTTTTCCCATTTTCATCAAGGGAATAGCCTTGTCAATAGTCGATACACATTATGCATTTTCCTTGACAGATTAGCCACTCCATTCCAGAGATCAACATAAATGAAAATTCCTATCAGAATCAAGTGCAACGGTTCCAGGGATAGTCACTACTTGATGGCTACCTTCATTGGAGTTAGGACAACTACAGAGAAAGTGTACAGAGAACTCATAAAACAGATGTAGAACAGAATCAGAATCAGCAGTAGAAACAGAATCAGCAACAAAACAGATGTAGAACTCATAAAGTATTCTAGCATATACCAAAAGCCACACGACAGATTGCATGCAACAAAAACAACAGCAGAAGCTATCGGGAGCTATTATTCAGCAAACAGCAACAAAAGCTATGACAACAACAGCAACAGTTGCTTAAGCTTAAGCGTACTAGTGCCAGAACTGAAGCAGTAGCAGAACAGAATCCATAGAAAAACAGCAGATAGGAACAATAGCCATCACAAGCAGCCACAATTCAGAACTGGACAGTAGAGCAAGCACACAGTAAACTCAAATAAAGGAAGAGCTAACTTACACATATAAGCTGATTATACTTCGTTCATGACGGACTTTATCCACTCAGCTCGCACTTCATCAATTTCAGCTTTCGTGTAAGTTTTTTTTCCATTGAACTGCAATGGATTGAAAAAAAAATACTTACAAGTTAACAGTTCTATTCATAAAGCAATTTAAAGAAATACAAGTTAAAAATAAGTCTTACATTTCCTCTACTTAAGATCCTCTCATCTCTAATCAAATCTTTCATGTATTGGAGGAAAGAGGTGAAGGAATGATGAATGATGACCCACAGAAGCAAACGGCAGAGAGAGATTGGAGGAAAGAGGTGAAGGCATCAAAAACTGTGGGAGATACAAAAGCTGAGGAAGATCAACGTGAAGAGACATTTGATGTGTATAAAGGTGCCAAGGCATCGGCAGTGAATGAGCAAAATGATGTTGTGAGCAGATGTAGTCATAGTGCAAGACCGGGGGACGGCGCTCAGCATAGAGTTGTGATTGAAGATCATATGCAACAAGAGCCAATTATTGCATGTGGTGGAGATGGTACTTGTTGTACGGAAGAAGAGACGAGGCGTCAATTTGAAATTGTACAGGTCGATAAAAGTGCTCAAGCAGAGCATCCAAAACTAGTTGATGACCACCAAAATGAGAGATTGCTTCAAGATAAGCAGCAACCTGACCCATTGGGTGCTACCCTTGTAGAAAAAGAGACAGAATTAGGTAGTGCAATTCATATATCAAGGGAATTGGACAATGCAGATGTAGTTAAGGAGCATGAAGGCAGCAGGCCAGAAGCAGAAGCCATGCAAGATCAAGAAAAAGGAGATACATTATCCTCCAGTGGAGACGACTTCATGCAACAGGATCCTGCAGAAGATAGTGATATATCACAAGGCACATGGGGTGTGCTTATCTTAAATGTGCTAAAAGTTCAATAAAAAGTTTGGTACAAATTATGGTTTTTGTGCTATGCAGCTTATAGACAAGAACACATGCTGTGATACAACATGGGACACATTAAGCTTGCAACAGACCTTCTATTTATTGGAAACAAGGCTTAAGGTTCATGTGGTTGGTTTTCGCTGGGATATCCAATCCTCAAATAGTGGAAACATGTCCTTTCTCTTATTGACTCAAAAAACAGAAGAATCAAATTGCACATTATGAAGCACTAATGCATTCAAAATCCATTCCAAAAACTTAGTTAACTGAATTTTGAAGTTCTACATAATCTTTGACCATTCAAATCTATGATTCATTTCACTTAATTTGCCAGGCATATGGATCTTATTTAGAAGATATCCAATCCCCAAAGTTTTTTAAGAAATCAGTTTTAGTATGTATGGATTTCTTCCTGCAGTTCCACTTTGTACGATGTAAATCATTGCCCTTAAAGGTTGGCAATCAGAACTCAAAACCTATAAGCCTTCAGGAAGGGGAATGACTAATGAGAAGCTCTAAGAGAGAACAAATCACAATGAGAAGTTCTTCCAAAACATCTATATCAGGCGAGAATTGCATAGCCTTAAAATCAATACACTAGAAAAGCCTCGTAATAAAATTGTCATGTAGGGAACCAAATTGGAAAAGAACACATAATGTAGGTAACCAAATTGGAAAAGAACACATAGTGCGCTTACCAAGGTCTTTGGAATGAATGGAGCTCTTCGGCAACATTCACTGTGCTGTCTGATGCACAATTCTGCAGTTCATAGTCTCTGAATGTAGAAAAACATATAATTTGTTAAGTGCTTCAATTCAAAAAATTGATATTTAAACATGAGAGCAAACCCACATAGTAGACATGGGCACCGAATAGATGAAAAATGTTCATGTGCACGTGAGTACGAGAGAAAGGGATTAACATGACTTTACGATTGCATGAGTATGATCACGTTTTGAAACCTTCGTTCAGTATAGGGGAAGATATAGCTATGATGCAATCAAGAATCTGCTCGATTCAATTGATGCAACAGTCAACTCATAAGCTAGACAAGTACTACAAATGGCACTGAACAGGATAGACACACAACTCCAATTAAAGCATAACAAAAACACCCAACAGAACTTGGAAGAACTGTCTGAGAAACATCATGTGCAGGTTTGAGAGACACCCAAAAAATCCCGCAAAATACCAACCGGTTAACCTCGGCAAGAATGGGCTGCACACACTGTGAAGAGGTTCGTATTCATCGTTATTTCTACATGCATATATACCACATCGTAAATTCTGAAATTAGTCCAGAGGTAATCATAAAAACCAAAAACTACAGAACTGTGCCGTGCGGAAGTTCCAAAAAACACCAACCGGCCTGTCAAACAATTTGGAAAGATGTGAAGCAGCTGCCATATACAGTTTAAGTGTTGTTTACCCAAGAATTAGGAGTTTCTACATCATATTAGCTCTGGAACGGTAGCTGGAGTTTCGTTCACTTGGAATATACTTGTGTTCTAGGCAGTTTTAACTAACTCAAGAATGCAGCAGATTACTTGCAATTTGAACATGTGTTGATCTTTAAAATCCTTATGTGTGACTCTGGTACATGGTTGTAATCAAGTACATGAGAGATTGAGTTTATAGAATGAACCAAAGGCAATGCATAGAAGCATTGTTTCGATATTATTGGGTGATCTTAGTGCAGGTTGAAGGAAAGAATTGATAAAGAGAATTTGTGTTTGAATGCTGAAAATGAGTTTAACAACTGCATAGAGGAAGAAGAGTCTCAATACAGAGAAAGATACAAAGTACCCATCTCACACAGCTACTCTTCCTGTATAGGAGCCAATCACCTACCAGTGCTATCTATCTGAAAACATTCTCTACCAAATAGAAAACACCCTAATACTACTTCTGACTAACTTTCCCGCCAACACAAGGTTCAACACTACTAAGCCAACTCAAGCAAAAATTAAGAGTAAAAGCATGGTATGGCTAACTATTTGAGTGTTTAGCATCCTGCTTTCCACTCCCAAATTAATATCTTGCTTTTTTCAGTGGTTGAAAACATCGACCCATAAATTTTCTGTACAGTACTTTTAAAGTCATGATATCAGATTCATCTTAGTTGCAGGATCCTCCTGCGGAGGTGACTCCGGATCCTTGCTCCCAACTTCAAAAGTAAGAAATCTGGCTCTTAGGGAGTAGGAATTATGCTCCTGACTAGGATGGGACCCCTCAAGCATATGAATCCCATAGGCCTCGTTTAGAAAAAACAAAAGTTATTAATGCAAAGGTGGACTAATTAAACTAAGATGAAAAACCCTAGGAATAACCCTTCTCAGCCCATATCATGAAAAGACACGCAGCCCATTCCATGAGAAGACCTAGGAATAACCCTTCTCCAGGAAACTAAAAACTACCGATGATTCAGAACATGCGAGTCTACTGAATGTGTCAAAACGAAAGGTTGACTACATTAATGCAATAAAAATACACGAACATCTTCATACACCATGCGATTTTACATACCGATGATTGAATCAGAAGACATTTTGGAGAAGGATAATGGAGGAATACAAGAACTCACAGAGAGCGAGCGCGCCGTTTCTTGCTTCACGGTGGTGGTGGAGAGAGATGAGGCGGCGGCGGCAGCTTGTGAGGATGGGGGCGAAGAGGCGGCGTGTGAGGATGGGGAAGAAGATGAAACTTGTACTGGAGAGGCCAGGAGGATGAGTGAGTTTCGTGTGAGTGGAGAGTGCTTCACGGTGGTGGTGGAGAGAGATGAGGCGGCGGCAGCGTGTGAGGATGGGGGCGAAGGGCGGCGGCGTGTGAGGACGGGGATGAAGATGAAAGCTGTACTGGAGAGGCCAAGGCCAGGAAGATGGGTGAGCTACGTGTGAGTGGAGGTGTAGTTAGGGCTTAGTTTGGGCTAAGGTGAAATGACAGCGTTTTGACCACATAGCCTCTCAATTACTTTACCAAGCCCGCGTAAAGGAGAAGCAGGGCCCACGCAAAAATTCTGAACTTCCCGCGTTTTTGTCACCGTCTTTTATCTCGCTACAAGAGTGAGATCTTTTATCTCGTCTTTTTTTGGACCAATATTTTTTATCACACCGTAAGGGTGAGGTCTTTTTTTTTTTATCTCACCGCATAAGCGAGGTCTTTATAAGTTCTATCACACTGTAAGGGTGAGGTCTTTTTGATTTTATCTCGTCGCAAGAGTGAGATCTATTATCTTGCTCTTCTCTCCACTTTTTATCTTAGCTTTTGATTTCAACTGAGATTAAAAAGTTAGCTTATAATTTTTTATCACGCTTTCACAAAAAACCGTGATCTTTGTGAATCTCCTTAGCGTGGTATTTATCTATTATTGTAGTAGTGATCCTTGACTCCCAAATCACTTTCTCAAGTTCAGACTTGATATCTTCTCCTTTTTCTAATCCAGCATCGTCCTTCAAGGTGTGAAATCCAGCTTGGTCCAATGCTGTGTAGAGGTGATCGGTGAAAGTCTTGTGAGTGTCCTCGCCCCTGAAGCTCAACAACACATGATAACTACATGGAGAAGCCGAAGAAGAGGCTTCTTGGGATTTCATAGCAGACATTGAACAAAGCCCATGAAATGATCAAGCACCAAGATAGCACTGTTATCTGTCAAGACTCTAGACGCAATTCAATTTGTATTTAAGAAGAGATGCCAACTTAGCCAATGAGAGTCAACTGAAATCTAAAGATTTAGTTATGGTTTCTCCGCGAGGCTAGAAGCAACTAAACACAAATGGAACCAGTAATTAATTCCGCAGTCGTTGCATCTAAAGATTTAGTTATGGTTTCTCCGCGAGGCTAGAACCAGTTATGGGGAAAAGAACTCAAGAAATCTCTGAGAGAACCTGCAACATCGAGGAAAATCAGGTCCAACTCTGTGCAAGATGCTCGTAAGATCCTCTGCTTCCTCTGCATAAATTGCACGCTTCATCCACTCTGATACCCTAGTTTTGAAGTCTATCAGTGGTCGATTCTGAATACGTATCATTCCCATCAACAAAAAACTTCGTTCAGATCCATCAAGGAAAAAAAAACATTCAGTGGCATCAACAAGGAAAAAACAACATTCAGTGAGTTAGACTCAGAGGTTAGAGTCGTCCTTTGATAGCAGAAGTCATGAATGGAGAGAGAGAGAGAGAGAGAGAGAGAGAGAGAGAGAGAGAGAGAGAGAAGCTTGTGTGGAAGGTGAGCTGAGAGAAAACAAAGAGGGATGATGGTACAGCAAAGGCTGTACAGCAGCCGCCTATATATCTCTTTTGCACCTGTCTCGGGTTCGGGTCCCGTAAAGACGATTGGAGCCACTCATTTTGTTCAAAACACTTCGTTGCCTAAATTTTGAAACAAAGTTGGATGATTTGTAATTGACCCTACTGATATCGGATTGAAATGATTTTTTTAGAGGAACCCTAAACGAAATGTTTTCAAAAAAAAGGGCGGCTCCAATCATCTTTATGAGACCCGAAACGAGCGCAAAAGCCATCTGTACGCGGCTGCTATACAGCCTTTGCTATACCTGTAGCAGCTCTCATGATGAAAACTTCAAAAGGCAAAACAGCAGGACAAGTCAAAGACAACGACTCAAAAACGTGTAAAGAGGATGGCTGTCTTTTCAGTGGTGTCGCTATAGGGCGTATCATAGCTGTCCGAGAGTATTTTCAATGGTCCAGATTCAAATAACTTTTTTGGGCGATAAAGTTTTATTTGAATCCGGACTGTTGAAAACACTCATGGACGGCTAAGATTTGCCCTGCAGGGATCCGCCCTGTAGGATGCTTTGGTCCGTCGCTACAGCCTACAAGGTGGTAATCCTCCAGGCCTGATTTCTCTGTCTCAAATAACTCATGTGCCTAATAAATTTTCTTAGTTCCGAATAATTCATGTGCCTCTGAGAAATTTTTCGGCCGTTAGATTGTGTTATTTTATTTTATTATGTTTTGAATTTAAAGGCCAGAAAATCTCTTGGCACAAAGGCACATGGGTTTTCAACATAAGGAATCCTTCATCTAATTGTTCGCTTAAGTAGCTTCATTGAAATTTTCCACAGTGGGAGCCACATACTTATATCCCTTTGGCTTCGGCTTCTTGGGTGAGAAATTAAAAGAAAGGCGTGTGGCTCTAAAAAGTGTGTGTTTTTTAGCATCTCAGTTAGATAGACTTTCCAGTTTCTCCTCTAACCAAATCTCACCAATTTTGGTGAGAAATAAAAATAGCTCCCACACGGATTGTTGCTTCCCACCCTCTCTCACCTTTTAAACCATTCGGGAGGGGAAGTTCTTCCTCTCCATTTCTTTTCTTTTCTCCTCCTAAAAACCCCCCACGCAAAGGGGCTGCAGTAACATATCCCAATTTGTGAAGGTCATGGAGCACCACGTCAGCAAGTAAGCAGTTGCTTTACCAAATATGGAAACATTCTGCATAGGAGGTATAGCTGTTGGCCTAGGTAGTGTCTTCAATAGGCCATTATTCCCAATTTCCAAGTATGTAAAGATTGAAACATTATTGA
>BPLS01029609.1:0-17889 GCA_019656275.1 Rhododendron kiyosumense | reverse complement strand
ATAATGAGAAGTGAAAAATGGAAAAAGGGGCCATCCAAACACCCTCTTACTTCTGTTAAAAAAACTCTAACTGGAGAAGGGAGCTAGATTGGGTGCAGGGGGGAAAAATCGGAACGGCAGGAAAATAAAAAAACTTCAAAATATGAATCAAATCCACCGTAATCGGGTCCAGGACACTGGCGCCGTATGGATATGGAGACCGCGACACACCTCCTTTGACAGCAAATCAAAAAGGAGAACCCTGCAATCGTTTCAGAAAATATGTTAAATCAGAACCTAGAATAACTACATAAATACATTACAGAGTTCAGCAATCAATATATTCCAAATAAAAAGAACACAAATAAAAATTAGATTTTTACATTCAGTTACAACAGAAAAATTAGTTTTATATCAAGTATATTGAATGCACAATTCTAAATGTTCTTTTTGTTTATGTACATTTCACCAGAAATTTAAGATTAGAAAATACCGTAGTATCTTGATTGCTTTTTTAATTTTTTACGAAAAATAGGTAAATTCTTCAAAGGAATAATAAGAAAGAAGATTGTATACACAATGAAAACTCGGATTTATGAGAGAATAAATAAAATAAAATTTTCTAGGGAAATGATTTTGTCACTCCCATTTTTGTTAACAGTATTTCTCTGTAAGTGTATTTTTTGTGTGCAAAAATACACTAAGAGAGTGCCGTTAATTTCTAACCTCAAAAGATTGATTTTGTAAACACTAGCTATCTTCAAATTTCTAATTTTTAGAAGTAATTTGATTTATACAATCTCAATTTGATGATGTAACTTATTTTTTCTCTATCTTTTGAAAGGTAATGTTATTTAAAATTTTATTATTTGATGCTTGCTCTTTATATAGAAGTTTTACATAATTTTATCAACTAAAAGACAAAAAAAAAAAAATCATCAACGGGTGTGAATTATTTCATAATTTTTATTTGAGAAAACCCACTTGTTCCAATTAGGTAATACTCCGATATCCGCCAAATACCAAAACAATAGAACTATTGGGGTACACTATTTGTTGTACAACAAATGTACATCGTGATCTATGAGATTCATTCCCAGATTCCATACAAATGATTAGAATCGCTCTATTTGTTTAAAATACTTTTTTTTAAGGATCTTTGTAAAAAAATTAGCTTGACCAATTCTACGTTCAATTTGCTGATAGAAAATTGAGCAAAGATTCGATCAAGCTCTTACCAATATCAAACTGAGCTGGTTTTTTTACAGAACCCTTAAAATAATGTTTTGAAAAATTGATTAGCTCCAATCATTTGTGTGATACCGCAATGTGGATCTCACAAAATGCGTATGGTGTGTACATGTGTTAGGGGTGAGCAAAATACCCGATAACCCGTGGGACCGACCCGACCCAAAGGGTTTCGGGCGGCTCCGAACAAGTACTTCGGTCAGGTACGGGTAAATGTTATCATTTAGCCCGAAGGCCTGCGACTCACCTGTCCCGCCAGCCTTTTACCCTACCCAAGCCCGTCCAACTAGAGGGCTAGCTCAGCTCGTAGTTTTCAACGGGCGGGCTTGGGCCTAGATATTTTTGCTTGACTCGCCCTCGAGGCCCGCCCGAAATACCCCCCCGACATCCCACTCATTATCCCCAAATCCCACAAAATCCTTTTTTTTTTTTTCATTCGTTTGCCTTGTTCGGATCAAGATTTGGAAATTTTTTCTCAACTCAAAAAACACTCATTACCCCTATTTTCAATTATTATTCTCATTTCTCTCTCTATCTATCTCTACTCATTACCCCTACTTCTAATCATTACTCTCATAAAAAATTTCTCAAAAATTCATTTAAACACAATAGGTTTCTGCCCGTTGTCAACTTGTAACGGCTCTTTTGTAGAGATCAAAGGCCCATGTTTAACGGACACACAAATGAACTGAAGCTGCGGACACACATGATCAAATCAATTCTCAAACCCTAGATATCAATACTGCTGAATAGTTTGTGTTCATCACTTCCTCTCCTTTTCCTCCCATTCTCTCACAGTCAGATCCAAAACCCTACGCGAACAGCCCAATCCCAATCCCACCCCTTTCAAGATCGACGAGATGAGAGCGACGTCCTCTGATCCTCCCCCTCTTCCTCGTCCACTGCAAGCCCGCTCTGAACCGCCCGATTCAAGTCTTTCAAGCACCAAAATTTCAAATTGGTCTATGCATTTGTGGATTTTATGTGAGTTCGTTTTTGAGAGCTACTCCCTCCGTCCCTTTTTAAATGTCCTGCTTCGTAATTCCAACTTATTAAAAAAACATCATCATTATACCTTTCACATCAACTTTTACCTCTACTTTTCCTCATTACCTTTATGAAAACATTTTATAATTATATTTTTACTCATTAACTTTTTAAATGGAATCTACTTTTAGGAGAAAAATAGAAAATTTATCAATTTTTGTCCACTAACTTTACAAAATAGACAATTATTAAGGGACATCCCTAAATAAAATACTGGACTCTAAAAAAGGGACGGAAGGAGTATATTTTTAACTGTCCACGACCTCGAGGATTGTTTTAGAGAGAGAGAGAGAAAGAGAGAGAGAGCGGGGAAAGTAGAGGAAGAGAGGGAAGATGCATGCACCGTCTGTCGGGTGAAGGAAAGTGGACCACACCTCCAAATTGGATATTTCTCTGTGCTATGGATACACCAATTACCCATTTTTTAACTGCAAGTCTCGAAATGTGTGTGTAAATCTTGTTATTTAAGGCTGATGATCGGATTCTCTGTTACTTATGTTCTAAAAGTATTTCGCAAGTTGGAAAGAAATGGAAGTTTGATGTATTGGATGGGGTATTATTGTGTTGCTGGCTTACTTCTGTTTTATCCATCTCGTTATGATATTATTTCTTCTTCGCATTTTATTAGCCCTTGGCGCATTTCCCTTTGGTATCAGTGGATTATTTGTATAGTGATGGATATGCTACCTGATGTGTATGTTTTCAATCTTGGAAGACCTATCCATATTCTACTTTACTTAGGGATGGAAAGCTATTGCGTGACGCATCCTATAATGTTATAGATTCCATTTCTTAATTGAGTAAGTTTCGGAAGTGATCCAACGACAATGGACTTACATTGCCTTTCTATTCCTCTCGCCTACCGGCCGGAGCCTTTTCACAACAATAACAAGACCCATGTAGTCCTTAATCATTGGTTGTATGGGCGGAGAAAGATTGGAGACAGATCTAACCTTTGGCAATATGTACAAAGTGGCTGCTCTCAGAATACCACTGAAACAGTGACCCTTTATACCTATTTTGCTGCAGAATCATGCTCCCAAATCAAAATCAAATGGCATAAGAGAGAGGAGGTCTAGAGACCCAATTCAATTTATGTGCACATTACTAGGGGTGGGCACGGGGCGGGGTGGGTTTGCACTAAACCCATCAACCGACCTAAGTACATTGGGTAGAGCTTTTGAGGACCCACCATCGAACCAATGTCTTGTGAAAACCGTCTAGGAAATCGAGTATTTTGGTTGGGTTGGGTCGGGACCATCGGGCTGGGCAAAACAAATCTCAGAACTCAGAAGATAGAAGACTCAAAACAAATCAAAACTCAATCTCGGCCAAACACAATAGGAAAAATTGCAAAAAGTGCAAAACCCAGAAAAAATTGAGAGAGAGAGATGATGGAGGGGGAGGCTCACGGTGGTGGCGATGCCACAATGGTGTGCCTTTCGTCTGGAACAAAATGGAGGCTCACGGCGGATGGCCGGAGGCGGAGGCTCAAATCTAGAGAGAGAGAGAGAGGCCGTGGACGCGACGGTGGTGCGGCTGAAGCTCATGGAGGAACTGGACGTGAGGGATTGTGCGGCTGAAGTATGTGTTTACTCCAAATCTGGAAAATTGTTGGGTCGGGTCGGATCCAATGAGCAGAATGCAGAATAGCCAGAACTGAAATCAGTTTTTAAATGAAAGTCAACCCGTACCTAAGGGTCATCATCGGGCAATTGATACTATTGATGCAGAAAATCAACCCGTACCGAAGGGTCATCATCAGTTTTTTAATAAGATAACAAATTATCACAATATTGAATAAAATGTTTTATAAAATCTCTTTTAGCAGTTGATGCAAAAAAGCCAAAATATGGGGGATTTAAATCTCTTTGTACCATTCCGGTAAAATCATGATTTTCAACAAAAGTAAAAGGAAATTCCACTCTAACCATGTAATCTACAACTTCCCGACGAGCAATTGACTGGTCAAAATTAAAACATGTCATCGTTCCTTCGGTGTCTTTACCTAATGGCATTTGAGTTCTAATGTTTACTTGATTTCCACGTCTTTTTAGACAAGATTGATGGTGTCTTTTCAAATGACTAGTTCCATCGTTTGAACTACCAGCAAGCAAAGCACTACATAAATAATGTTTGACTTTGTCAAAGGTAACACCATCAACAACTTTTTCACGTTTAAAAAACCTCCACACAATAGATTTATCTTTAGATTCTTTAGGATTTGCAGAAGATGAACCAGGTAGAGTAGAAAAATTGGGAGATGTTGGTGATCCTATAGATTCAAGTTCATTTATCTTATTTTCTTCCTCTACATTTATATGAAATTGATGATCAGCCATATGCTTAGCTCCGCAACCTCGCTGATAAGCACCCAATAATGCATATTCTTGGTGCTTAAGTCCTCTAGCATGTTGTGTTTATACATATATATTGTCGTTTTTAAACGATATTGCACGTAAGGTGTGCTTTTAGTAGTTTCAGGTAAAACGTGCAAATAAGGCACGTTTGAAGGCCAAGGAATGCTCAGGAAGTTTCTAAGTACCCGAAGACCTTGTCGGCCTCCTAAAATCTGTCTAAGTATGGAAAAATGAATTTCTGAAAAAGTTTTGATTTTCGAGATAAAAAATGGCGGTAATTCATCTTTGAATTTTTCTAAGAGTAACTACAAAGTTACAAGGTTTAATTTGAAGAGTAAGGTCATGTTTTGAGCTATTTTCTCTTGAGAAAAATGTGCAGTTTTCCGTTTTGTACTAAAAGTGGGGGGTTGACATTTTGATTTAAAAGGAATCTTGAAATTCTGGTAATGCCATTGTTTCCAAATGGGGGGTACTTTCTTATTTTCATTAAATAAATTAAAGTAAAGGAAAGGTAAAGGAAAGGTTTAAAATGTTGCATTTACTTAAGTTTAGAGAATGAAAATAAGTGCTGAGAAGCTGTGAATTTGCTGGGAGCTGTTTGCTGAAGCTGAAGCTGAAGCCTGAGCCTGAAACCTGCAGTTTTGAAGAATGTTATCGATAACATTCCATTTGTTATCGATAACATTGGTCCCATTTTGGTGTTTTGAAGAATGCTATCGATAACTTTCCATTTGTTATCGATAACATTGGTCCCATTTTGGTCTAGAAGTTGTCCAGACCTGAGGGTATCGATAACATTTGGTTGGAGTTATCGATAACTTGCTTCTCCGGGGGAATATTTGAAGGATGTTATCAATACATTTGCTTATGGTATCGATAACATTGGTCTCCAACAGATATTTTTACTGCTTTTTGGACTTTTCATTTATGGAATATTTGCCACTTTTGGCAAGTTCAGGGATATTTTGTGGAGAGGAAAGGCTAAGTTGTATAAATACTCCCCTCTCTCTCTCTTAAAAAATGTCCACTTTATGCTCTAGGTTAGTTCTCTTTCTAGTCTTTTTCTTTCCATTGTTGTTCTTAGATTTAAGTTTCAATACTTGTAAGTTTAATTCCTAGTTTGTTATTTTCTTATTTGTTAATGTTGTAGCTACGCTTTAGATTCTCCTTAATATTAAGTTTATTTTCATTTCTATCGGTTAATCACGTTTTCTTCCTTAAGCAAACTTTCTAGTCTTTTTCCTATGTGTGAGTAGTTAAAAGGTTAAGTCATGGGGTGAGGTTCATCCTATGGATTAGTCAATTAAATGATTTCTCTTAACTTTAGCTTAATTTCAATGTTTTGAATGAATTAAACTCATGATTTCTAGTTTTGATCATGGGGTTGGTGGCTTCTTTGATCAATGAAGTTTATCGCCTTGTGCTACGAGCTTGATAATCTTATGCATGCGAACGATCCTTTTTCGTCTCTCACTTGCATTAAATGAGTTCAATTTGAATTAGAACTTTGAGTTAAGTTATAAGTAGTCTTCAGCTTTTAATTCTTCAAGTGGAATCCGGACAGTTTCGGTTCACTCATGAGTTAGATGAAGGAACCGTTTTATGGCTAAGTCGTGGGTAAACCAATCCCTTTGACTTGACCATCTTTAATCTAGTTAAATTTCAAGTTCAAATTCCGTTAATCGAATCAATCACCAGAGTTGGCTGCTTGAAAGCCGTGCTACATACTTACCATCTATTCCAAATTCGCTGAAGAAGGTTTCTCTGTGGGAACGATCCCGGTCTTACCGGTTTTATATGCTATCAACGATCTAGCCCTTTGCTCGGGTGCAAACCTTATTAGAGGATAGGTTGCGGAGATAAGCACTCGCCTTCAAATAAGGTTGGAAAACCCTAAGCGTAGAGCTAGATCATCGGCAGCATAATAAACCGGTAAGACCGAGATCGTACCACAGGGAATTAGAGATAGCTTTGGATTGTAGGTTTTATATGGTGGGATTCCGACGTTTAAGACGGCCAACTTGGTTTTGCTTTAAACGGTGGAATTATAAAAGAAAAAGACTAGAGATGTTCTTAATGAACTTAAAAGAGACAAGTCTAGGGATTGTCTTTCCCTTGACAAAGGCCGCTACCGGTTCTCAATATAACTCAAGTGAGAGTCACGACCGCGTGCTCATGCCTGAAAGATTTAGCTTTAAGGCCACGTTTATCAAAAGATGTGATTAATCGAAACTAAACCAACTTATTTTTGCTAATGTATTTAACACGTAGGAGGCCATGAGCCCTCAATATACCGGTTGTTGGTAGGTGCATAAATATGTCTATCTACGCCCCCTAACTTAAGCTTGTTATGTCCATTTAGTGCACTACTTGGGGTTTGATACTTGGTAATTGCGTTTCAGGACTCACGGAGCAATTAAATGGTGTACAGAGCTAAATTGAGAATTATTTTATGTAATGGGCCCACGTAGAAAGCAAATTCAGTTTGGACGGAAGTTTATTGAGCTTGTGATTTTAATTATTGGATCCATATTTGTAATGGACCAATGAGGCTAATCTTGGAGAATAAAAGTTGGACTTGTGGGCCTAAGTAAGAAAGTTTAATATGGAGATTGGAGCCAATGGCTGACTGACGGCTGATAAAAAGAGCAGCAAGGGTTTAGTAAAAATTATCTTTTTCTGAAGCAAAAACCGAGACCGAGGCGGCGATCATATATTATCACACAGAAACATAGAGAACGGGGGGCGGCGATCAAATTATCTGATTCCCACGCAGCAACAGGTCATGGCGGTGGCCACGATTTCGCATAACGCACAACATTTCATGATCGGTTAAACGCTCCGGCTAGGGTGATGAGGATGCTTCTCCAAGTAATATGATTGTTTGATTTTTAGGGTTTTATATTCGACTTGATTGTATGATTTAGTCGATTCATAAATTTTTATGAGAGTTTATATTTTTTCTGATATTCGAATGTGTTTGTATCCATGGTTTCAAGCACTATCATACAATGATTTTGAATGTTTCGAGATAGGCTTTGAGATAGATTATACAACGTGAGACGGATCGTGCCGTGGTTAAATCCAATGAGACGATCCGTGCCGTGTTGAGATAACCTATACGGAGTACGAATCTTGATTATATTTTTGAGAATTATCGATAGGAATTGCTACCCTACGGTGATCTGGTTGAATGTTGAATGTGAACCCTAGGTTTCGAAATAATTGTGTTACAAGGAGAGACTGAATCGGAAACCCTAATCCCTTCTCTCATCAGTTTACAACTCATTTAATTTGCTTTCTAGTTTAATTTTAGTTTAATCAAACCCAAATCAAAATCCAACTTCCTTTTAGTTTCATAATTAAATTAGAAATTAATTGAAAGTACCGTAACTTAGCTTTTTTACTCTCCATGGACGATCTCGGACTTAACTGCTATTCTTTGGGATAATTGTTAATTCCCTGTTTTATAAATTATATTTTTGGTACGAAAACGACAGACCACTTGCCAAGATCGCTTGGCTAAATAACATATCAAGGAGTTAACACTCATCGCTTAGACCGAAAAGGCTAAGTTAACTCAATTCCGAAAATAGTGATTTTAAGCCCGAAAGTTCAAGAACCAAATAACCCCCTAAATCTTTGGGAAAGAGCAGCCCAAGACTTAGCTAAATAACTACTCATACATAGCTAAAAGACTAGAAAGCATGCTAGAAATGATAAACATAATTAACCGATGAAAATGAAAATAAACTTGATATTAAAGAGAATCTAGTCTTTAGCTACAACAATAACAAACGAGAAAATAACATACGACAATTACCTTAAGGAGTTCTTGAAAAAAATGACTAGAAAGCTTGAAGAACAAAGTTATGGAAAAATCAACTAGGAAGAAAGATTTAAAGCATAAATATCTACTTAATGAGATAAAGTGGAGAGAAGGGTATTTATACATGTCCACTTCTCTCTCCACGAATATCTAGAAACATGCTAAAAGTAAAAAGTATTACATAAGTGGAAAGTCCAAAAAGTAGCAAAAATTTGTAGAAAATTGTAATCGTATCGATACGGCCAAAATGCTTGTATCGATACCGTGCTGCTACGGCACTTCTTCCAATATCTCTGTTTTCTTATGGTATCGATATAGCAAAAAAGCTTGTATCGATACAGCCTGCTTTCACCAGGGTTCCAAGTTTTGGCTTCAACTTCAACAAATAGCTTCCAACAATTTCACAGCTCCTCAGCATCTTATTTTCATTATCTAAATTTAAGTAAAGACTACATTTTAAACCTTTCTTTTACCGTTTCTTTTCTTTATTTTAATTTATTTAATGAAAATAAGAGAGTACTCTCTACTTGGAAACAATGGCATTATCAGAATTTCAATATTCCAATTATATCAAAATGTCAACCCCCCACTTTTATGCCCCGTTTGATAACCATATAAGCCCTTGGGATTGGATTACCAATTCCATGGGACTACTAATAATGTATTTGGTAACCAAAACCGGGTTGGGATTCGTAGTCCGTAGGACTACGAAGTACGGACTACGAATCCGGGAATTATGGGGTATTAGCAATACCCCGGGGGACTTGGTATTCGTAGTCTGATCCCAACCCATTCTCATTACTAATCCCTTTTCGTTACCAATTTCTTCTATCAATCCAATCCCATCATCTAATCTCATCTCAAACAAACATGATATTGATAATCCCATCATTTAATCCCATCCCAAACAAACATACTCATTATCAATCCCTTCTCATTACCAATCTCATCTCCTTACGAATCCCAATCCTAATCCCATCTCCTTATGACACTCATCCATCTATCACTGTTATCAAACGGGGCCTTAGTGTAAAATGAAAAATTGCATGTTTTTCTTTAAAGAAAATGGCTCAAAACATAACCTTATTCTTCAAATAAAACCTTATAACTTTGTAGTTACTCTTAAAAAAATTTAAGAATCAATTACAGTCATTTTTAATCTTGAAAATCGATACTTTTTCAAAAAGTCATTTTTCCATACTTAGACAGATTTTAAAGAACCGACAAGGTTTTCGAGTATTTGGAAGCATTTGGGCCATGCATGACATTGAAATGCGTCTTATTTGTCCGTTTTACCTGAAAACACTAAAAATACACCTTATGTTCAATATCGTTATAAAAGCTAAATTCACGCAAATTAAAACAATATAAACGGGACTAGTCGCACCAAATATCTACAATATTGGGTGCTCATCACCATACTAATAAAAAAAGACTTAATAACAACTAATAAGTATGAAAATGCAAATACAAATTGAAAGAAAGAAAATCTGTTACAAATTCGGAGAGAACAGTGGAAATTCCAGTGCTTGAGAGACTTGAATCGGGCTGTTTAGAGCGGGCTTGCGGTGGACGAGGAAGAGGAGGAGGACCAGAGGACATCACTCTCGTCTCGTCGAGCTCGAAAAGGGTGGGGTTGGGATCGGGCTGTTCGCGTAGGGTTTGGGATTGGATTGTGAGAGACTGGGAGCAAGAGGAGAGGAAGTGATGAACACAGACTATTCAGCAGTATTTATATCTACGGGCTGTTTGGATGGGGGAAAAGCTCCTTGATTTATGAGGCCCCCTGATTACCAATCCTCCTCCTCGCCATATTCGGTGTTTGGAAGAGAAAATGGACGCCTGATTTGGAAGGGGGATTTTTTATTGTTGGGATTACAAATCAGGGGGAAAGTGGATTTGCCGAGAACTGGGTTACCCCTGTTGTTGCTATATCCAGGTTCCCATTTGACTGTTCTACCCTCCCCTTTTCTCTTCCATCACCAACGGTTAAAGCCTCTCTCTCGCCAATCACATATGCACGTATGCGTATAATGTATAGATATACCCACATGGCACACATACTTGTGCACAATGAGAGAGAGATTTTGAGAGAGAGAGAGAGAGAGAGATACATACCAGACTGATCAGAGCAAAAGGCTTTAACGGCTGGAAGGAGGCGACGGCAGGCGGAAAAGACGATCGAGAGCTGCACAGGTAGCGTGGGTGAATGGTGGGCGTGGGGTAACTGGGATTTTTGGAAAGAGGGAATGGGAATGGGAATGGGAAGAGGTAGTGGTGGCCTGGTGGGTGGGTTTTTTTTTACGGTAAATTGGGCTAGGGTCCGTTTTGAAGGTGGTTTTGAGTGTTTAGTCCAGCCTAATGTGTAATAGTGGTGAAGGTTTATTACAGTACATTTATTAGGTTTACAGTCCATTTCTAAAAGAAAATGTCCTGACTAGGTGTACTATATAATGTGTTATTTTTGAGTTTTTAAATGTTACGAAAATACGAAATAAAAAAATAAACTACCTGATTGACTCCAACGTTGTCCGTTTCCACCATTGCCGACCGAGTCCGAGTCCAGCAGCCTTCGTCATTTCACACCATTACTCTTGCCAGTCGCCACACAAACTACCCCAAACATCTCTGATCAGCCACTGGCATTGTCGGGAGTCGTCGTCCCATTGGAAGTTGCCGAAAATTCAGTTGCAAATTACAATCGCCGGTGACCAGTGCTAACGTCCGGCGCCAGAGATGGTTGCAGAAGACGAAAGTCATGTGGAGGTCGTCGGCGTCGGGAAAATCAATGCTTTGTTTGGTTTGTGTTTTGAAATTTTTTTTGAAAAATTATAGGGGTAATAACTAGAGAGAGATAGAGAGATAAATATTAGAAGTAGGGGGAATCTAGAGAGAATGTAGGGGGAATTTTTTGATAAATTCTTTTTGAAAATGGAAGAGAACATGGCATAAAAGTAGCAGCCAACATTTTTCGTTGACTACATCTCTCTCTCTCTCTCTCTCTCTCTCTCTATATATATATATATATATATATATATATATTCCCAAGAGTCTAATCACTGAACATTTCAGATTTGGTTGTTCTCAATTGAATAACTCCTTTTTTGACTTGAGCCATTGAAAGAGAACTCTATGCAAAACTTAACACAGTACAAAAGTCAAAACTATGGGAATATCAAAGTCTCATCTTGCAGAATTTAATATAGCAGTAAATTCGTTACTTTATTTTGTTGAGTTGTTTTTGTTAAGGGATATTAAAAATAACTTTATCTCTTGTCAGATTTGGTTGTTCTCAATTGAATAACTCCTTTTTTTTTAGTACTTCTCAGTTGAATAACTCAAAGTATATATTTGGTAGAGATATAACTTTGTCTGTTGCTTTATTTTTCAAGAAATACAAAATAAATTTGCACTGAATTGTTTCATTATTTTTGAAGATACAGAAAATAAATTAGCACATATAAGGTTATATGTTACTCCCTCCGTCCCATTTTTATTGTTCATTATTCCTTTTTCACTTTTTTGTCTCTTGCGTATATCTTTCAATCTATAATATTTTTCATGATTTTGACATCTTTATATTATAGAACAAATTGAAATCTATCAAATGAGATCCATATTGCATATTTTTGGAGATTCACATTAAAAGATATAAGCGATTGAAAACTGCACGAATATCAAAAAAGGACTATGAAAATGGGACGGAGGGAGTACTTTATTTTGGAGAGATATACAGAATATACTGACAAAGATTAATATTATTGGTTCCTTTATTTTAAAGATAATATTATCGGTTGCTTTATTTTTGGTGAGTCAAAAAATATATTAATGTAGATATGGTTATCTGTTGTTTTATCTTAGAAGATACAGAAAACAGATTAAAGTAGATAATGTTATCTATTATTTTATTTTTGATGATACAAAAATAAATTAGCACATATAAGGACAGATAACCAAAATTACCACAAATAAATTAGCACGAATACTTTGTCTTTTAGAATAATACAAATATAAATGTGAATAGATAACCATATTTGTTGGTTCTATTCTGATTAGACATAGCCCATGTTTCGGAGAAGATAACCTTATCTATTTGTCATTTTCGTAATAATACATAGTATAAATATATTTGTTGAAGATAACTATATCTGTTGAATAAATAACCATATTTGTTGGTTCTATTCTGATTAGACATAGTAGATGTTTCGAAGAAGATAACCTTATGCTGATTTATTGCGATTATTTAAAGCATAAATTTTGCAAGATAACCTTATATGTTAGTCTTTTTAATAATCTTTTTTAAAAATACATAGTACATATCTTGATAGATAATCATACCTATTGATTATTGCGATTATATAAAGTAAAAAAATTTGCAAAAATAATCTTATCTGTTTGTCTTTTTTAGATAATAAAGAGCGTAAAGTTGGACTGATAACCATATGTTTTGATTTTATTACAATCATACAAGTAACGTTATATGTGTTTTGGTTTAGTGCTGCACATAAAATAAATAGTATTTTCATAATCCCCACAGCTACACCCACCACGATACCCACACCCACACTGATCCCCAACGACTTTTCATCTTCAATATTCCTGTGTCTACTTTTGGAGCAGACGAAGGCATCGCACAAGGACGATGAGATACCAGAGATTGGGTTGGTGGCAGAGTTGGAGGCGGGCAACGGTGTTTTGTTCTAGATCCCGATGAGGTACAGTTGTATGGCGGCGCAGATGAAGGCCATCCGGCGAGATCCTCCTCAATCGACTGCCGCCCACACCGGAGATCCTCCTCATTGTTGTCCTGTCGTCGCTTGCTCCTCCTCGTGAACATGTTTGGCGGCTCCTCCAATTCCTCCCGGAAGCTCACCACCGTTGATGAAACGTAAAGTGTTTTGCTTCCTTTTGTTAAAAAATGGGGGTATATTTGGAAAGCCAGTCCAAATGTCCTGGCATTGGTTCATAACTTATTGATGTCCTTTTTCCTCTATTTCCCTATTGTGTGGACTCCTAGCCAAAGCTCCCTTTTTTTTAACTTTTTCTGAAAATCATATTTTTTTAATACAAAACATGTGCGCAACATTTGCATTCTACTAAGAAGGTGTTCCACTTTCTCTTAAAATTCTTTTTTTTTTGGTTCAAAAAGTAGGCTTGTTCCAAATTTTGAATCTTCCTTTTTTTCAAAAATGTTCTGGTCTCTGTTCCCAACAGTCCTCGAATGAAATGACAATACTATGCGGGGAAGAAGGGGAAAGGAGAAAGCCAGGTGTCTGGGAAATTGGAATAAGTCCAAGGGGCAATATGGTCATTTTGACAATAATCTTTTTAAAAAAGAAGAAGTTTTGAAGGGAAAGTGGAACGGACCTTCTGTTCTTGTACTGTTCATGACACAAAAAAGAACTTTTGCAAACAGAAAGCAATCTGGAACGGCCCCTAAAATGAAAGTATTTTTCTAAAATTGATGATAAATAACAATTTTTTTGTAACTAATATGAAATAATCCAATTTTGAGCATTAAAAAATCCAAGTGGGAGCAATTCAGTTATTCGACATATAATCTCATCACATCCATCTTTCATATCCTTCTTCTCAAAAAATCATCCAAACACCTTATTACAAATTCTCCCTTCTCATGAGGTGGGGCCACCCTTCTTAACATATCACCCATCATTACATATCCACCCTTAAATTAACCCTCATTACAAATCCACCCAAAATCAAATCCTTCATCCAAACGGGCCGTTAGGATTTGAGAATTGATTTGATCCTATGTGTCCGTAGCCTAAGTTGATCTGTGTGTCCGTTAAGCATGGGCCTTTGATCTCTACAAAAGAGCCGTTACAAGTTGACAACGGGCAGAACCTGCTATGCTTAGATGAGTTTTTGAGAAATTTTTTATGAGAGTAATAATTGGAAGTATGAGTAATGAGTGGAGATAGATAGATAGAAAAAGAAATTAGAATAATAATTGAAAATAGAAATAATGAGTGGAGAGTAATGATTAGAAGGAACTAGGGATATCCAAACAAAGCAAACAAACAGAAAAAAAAAAAAAAAAAAGGGGACAAGGGGGGGGGGGGCTGTTTATGGGATTTCGGGCTAATGGGTGGGCTGTTAGATGGGTATTTTGGGCAAGCCTCGCGGGCGGGTCAAGCAAAAATATCTGCGCCCGTTGGACGGGCTCGGGCTGCGTAAAAGGCTGGCGGGACGAACGGGTCGTGGGTCTTCGGGTTAAATAATAACCCTTACTCGTACCCGACCAAAGTACTTGTTCGGAGCCGCCCGAAACCCTTCGGGTCGGAGCCGCGGGTTATCGGGTATTTTGCTCACCCTTAATACATGTACACACCATACGCATTTCGTGAGATCCACGTCGCGGTATCACGCAAATGATTGGAGTCGGTCAATTTTACAAAACATTATTTTAAGGTCTCTGTATAAAAATTAGCTCAATTTGATATTGATAAGAGCTTGATTGAATCTTTGCTCAATTTTCTATCAGCAAATTGGATGTAAAATTGATCAAACTGATTTTTTACAAAGATCTTTAAAAAAGTATTTTAAACAAATAGAGCGATTCCGATCATATGTATGAAATCCGAAAATAGATCTCACAAAACATGGTGTACATTGCCGATCATATGTATGGAATCCGAAAATGGATCTCACAAAACACGGTGTACATTTGCTATACAGCGAATATGTATGGAATCCGAAAATGGATCTCACAAAACATGGCGTACATTGCCGATCATATGTATGGAATCTAGAAATGGATCTCACAAAACACGGTGTACATTTGCTATACAACAAATAATGTACCCAAATAGTTCTATGGCAAATTGAGTATGAGGACATATTATAAGGGTTTATGTTATAATAAGGATATAAATATTTTCCTGTAAAGTCTAAAAGGACATTCTACTCAGAATTGACAAAAAAAAAACCCCTCCTAAGGTTGATCGGCCTTGATCAAGGTTAACCAAAGTTGACCGACGTTGACCAAGGTTGACCGGCGTTGAAAGAGCCTAAAACCCTAGGGTACTATAAAAGTGCCTGAAATCTTAGGGTACCCTATCTATGAAAGTGCCTAAAACCCTAGGGTACCCTATGAAAGTGCCTAAACTGCTAAAATACTATAACATGAAAGTAAATCCTAAAACCCAATGAAAGAGCTTAAAACCCTAAGGTACCCAATGAAAGTGCCTAAAACCCTAGGGAACCCTATGAAAATGCAACAAGATCAAAAAACACGAAAATGACATATTTTGTGTTCGTCAAACAAGGCTCTTATCTCATTTAAGACAATTTAAATGAAAAAAGATATTTTTTGCGTTAGTCAAACAAAGCCCTTGTCTCAATAATGGTAATTTTGTCTTTTTCCTGACTGTAGACTTTAAAATATTTTTATTAATAGACTCTACACATCACAGTAATTTAGGCTGGACTAAAGCTCCTATGAGGTTGTTTCATTTGGACTTTAGACTAATATGCTAATAGTTTTAGTTCTATTGTTTTGATATTTGGCGGATATAGGAGTATTACCTAACTTGACCAAATGGGTTTTCCCAAATCAAAATTATGAGCTTTGTTTGATTGAGAGTTTAGTTTAATTTTGATAGTGGGTGGAGAGAAAAATATGGTAATGATTGGAGAGAGATAAAGAGAGATGAGAAATTAATAATTGGAGAAAGAAGTAGGGTAATGATTGAAAAACTAAACTAACACTAAATTAAACTAAGAACCGAACAACGCCAAAATGATTCACACCCTGTTGATGATTTTTTTTTTTTTTTGTCTTTTAGTGGATGAAATTATATAAAACTTATACATAAAGAGCATGCCTCAAATAATAAAATTTCAAATAACATTACCTTCCAAAAGATAGAGAAAAAATAAGTTCCATCATCAAATTGAGATTGTATAAATCGAATTACTTCTAAAAATTAGAAATTTAAAGATAGCTAGTGTTTACAAAATCAACCTTTTGAGGTTAGAAAATTTATTTTATTTATTCTCTCATAAATTCGAATTTTCATTGTGTATACAATCTTCTTTCTTATTCTTCCTTTGAAGAATTTACCTTCTTTTTTTTTTTTGTAAAAAACCAAAAAAGCAATCAAGATACTACCGTATTTTCTAATCTTAAATTTCTGGTGAAATGTACATAAATAACGGAGCAACGTAAAATCAATCAAGCAAGGCAATGATATGATATGATACTTAACCATTTTGAGATAAACATAATTACGGTTGCAAACCTTGCTTAATTGGAATATAAAATAGATGAGAAAATTGTAGTAACATAAACTTCCTATATTATTTTATTTTCTTTGTGAAATTTAGAAAGTAAAAAAGCAAGTGAATATGTATGTCGTAGAGTTAGGGGCTGTTTGATAAAATTAAAAACTGAAAACTGAAAAATTAAGTACTGAAAACTGAATGCTGAAATTTTTAAGTTGAAAAACTGTTTGATAAATATATTAAGTACTAAATTAATAAAATGATGAATTAATTTTGTTCTAATTCTCTCTTAATTTATTAACGGTCACAATATACTTTTGGTAATGGTGGTGGAGTGGTGGAGGTAGTAGAAGTGGTGGTATAGTGCTGGTAGTGGTGGTGGTGGTGTGGTGATGGTAGTGGTAATGGAGTGGCGGTGGTGGTGATGGTTGTGATGATGGTGGTGGAGTGGTGGAGGTGGTGGTGGGGGTGTAGTGATGGTAGTGGTAGTGGTGGAGTGGTAGAGCTGGTGGTGGTGATGTGGTGGTGGTAGTGGTGGAGCTGGTGGTAGTGGAGGAAGTGGTGGTGGTGGTGGAACTGGTGGTGGTGATGTGGTGGAGGAGGAATGCTAGTAGTGGAGGTGGTGGTAGTGGTGGTGGTGGAGGTGTTGCTGGTGGTGATGTGGTGGTGGTGGTAGTGGAGGAAGTGGTGGTGGTGGTGGTGGTGATGGAGTGGTGGTGGTGGTGGTGGTAGAGGTGGTGGTAGTGGTAGTGGTGGAGTAGTGGAGGTGTTGGTGGGAGTGGTTGTGGAGGTGGTATGATGATGAAATGTAAGTACATAAAAATTCAGCCAGAATTAAGTAGCTCAAAACTACTTAATTTTTTTCAACTTTTTGGCCTATATTTTAAGTGGTACTTAATTTGTTAAGCAATGTAAAATATGGTTATCAAACCTACTGAATCACTTATTACTTAATTGATTCAGTATTAAGTGCTAAATTTAGGTTATCAAACAAGCCTAGCCCACCAAATAATATGCAAAAGTAATCCTTCGGTTGTCCGGACACAAAATCTTATTTGTTCAATTAATTTTTACCTTTTCTATTTGTTCCTTTTTTCTTTTTCCTTTCCTTCTTGAATGTTAACCATTTGCATTCCTTGATCGAACAATAAATAATCAATCAAAACCAATTCTCTCATA
>BPLS01029604.1:0-13602 GCA_019656275.1 Rhododendron kiyosumense | reverse complement strand
CAGAAAGTTGGATGGCAAAGCACCTTACCACCCAAAACAACTTACAGCTTCAACAATCTAACTCCATCCAGAAAAATCCTAATATCCTCCACCGAATACACCTTTATGTCGAATCTTGCCTTTATCCACATTGCAACTCTAGTTTTAATCAAATCACCCAGTTCCTCAGAGCTTGTTGTAGCATTGTTGAACACATACGAATTTCTAACCAGCCACAATGACCATAAAGTTGCAAAAAAGGTGGTAAAGGGGTAAAATTGAAGCTTTGGCCTTTTAGTGGTTGCTAATTTTAAAAAATTGCAAACATTTAGGGACTGCTCAAAAAGGAAATGTGAGCAAACAAAGTGGGACAGATGGAGTATATAATACCATGAAGTATTGGGAAGAGTCCAATCTGGAAAAGCTACGTACGCACAATAAAAAAGCACAACCAAGGCAAAAATAGTCTATTTTACAGTTGTATAATACCCTAGGATTGTACTATATATTATTAATAAGACCACCATTCCTCTCCAATCAGATTTGTATCCTTCATATTAGTGTCGTCAAATAAACCGGCCCAGAATATCAGAAAAACAACATCTTTAATTGCTTGGTCACCATACATTACAATTTGAATCCAGACTCACATCTCCCAACCCCATCAAATAAACAAGGAATGCATTTGGAAAAAGGCCAATAATGGGAGAATAATTGTTCTTTGCTAAAGCTTAGATACTTAGAATAATCAAAATAAAGTCCCAAACAAGGATGAGTAACATAAAGATTCTATTCTTCTTTATCCAACCCAACTATTCTAAAAACTTTGTTTGTCAAGTAGGTCGGAAAATTAAGAAAAATCCAATGACAAGTTCAAATTCTATTCAACACAACTCAAAGAAAAAGCTAAGAAAAAAAAGGTGGCCTTTGTTTTGCATTTATATGAAATATTCTCTTATAGGCTTTACGGAAAGCTAATGACAGGTACATTTACGGGTTGTAAGGCCTTTCTTTTATAGGAATCATTAACTGGCAGTATTTTACTTAGTGGGATCAATTTCTTTTATTGTTCTATTTAATTCCCTAATATTGATTTTGGATTAGATTATTCTTCTCTCCTGGCTATCATTATGATTTATGGAATGGGCTTCTCAGCAATCCACTTATTGGTTGGTGTGTTTTCGAGCCCATAACGGACCCATTTTGATGATCGGAACCGTCCATATTTTAGAACTCGTCGATAATGCATTAAGCACACCTAAAGTTATGTTGTTTGGATACCAATAAAGAGCTGATCGGAACACACTTATTTTTTCAAAAATTGGATTCAATGAACATCAGTCTAGTGTGCCCACCTTGTTTTCTACAAGATAAATGCATTCCGATTAGGTATTGATTCGTATTCGAACAACACAATTTTGGTGAGATTAATGTTGCCGACGAGTCCTAAAATAAGAACAGTTCAGATAATCAAAATGAGTCCGTTATGGGACACAAAATGCACCAATCGTTTGGTGCGTTTTACTTAAGTGGACTCCTGGGAAAAACCCATTCCATGATTTATTCGGTCCTGGCCTAATTTTATCTATGATTGGTATATATAGCTTTTGAAGTTGAGTGGTTCTGATGCTTATCCTTTTGAAAAGTACTGTTGTTTTGTTGAGGATTTTCACATTATTCTTCTCTTTAACTGACACCAAGAAGTTATTTGGTATTATTATTTTAAAAGAAAATTGAAGAACTTTTATTTATTTACCAAACAAAATGAATACTAGCTAGTATTTACTTAATTTCCTGTCATGTCAACATATTTTACAGTCTAGGGTTTTCCTATATATGGCCTTTTACTATTATCCAACCATTGCTGAGGTTTTTGCTTCTGTTAAATATATAATGCATTATGCTTGAAGCTAACTTTAGTTGCATCGGTATCTATTTAGAACTTCAATGGTCAAAAAAATCGGCGATGCTACTGAAAAATCCGCAGAAATTTTAATTCAAATGAAGCATAACTATGTGAGATGTCCATCACATACGAGAAGTCACATTTAGCAAGGATCCACTTGAACGAGCCATTAACTTCTTAAAATCGAAATCATTTTTTAGGTAAATTCACCTACGAACACTACATAAATCATCAATATTTCCACCTTCACTCACATATATATCACATTTGTCCACACAAATCCATTGAGATATATAAACAATTTAATTTTTTGAACAACAAACAAGATTTCTTAGCAAAAAAAAAAAAAACAAGATTTTATAGATAAAGGAAAAGAAAAATTACTTCGATAAGGGAACAAACAAAAACCCGCATCACAATGTAAGAGATGCATCACACCTAGGTTGGCACCCGTCACCATGACAATCATAGAAATCAATCAAAACAAAAAATTTAAAAAAAAATATCCAAACCCCTAAAGATATATAAATAATTGGTCATTCACTTCTTTACCAAACCATTTTTTTTTTTTTTTGGTAAGCAAATTTTTATTTTTTTATTTTTTATAAATATTTGAAAAAGATTTAACGAAAGGCCCAGCTTCGTTGCCAAACCAAATTATGGCATAGGGTACGTCAACATGAGAGATAAGGTCTATATTCACATGTTATTGTCGATGGTGCAATTATATGGAATCACAATTCTATGGAGTTAGAAGCTAGATTAGAATTTTGACCAAATTAAGAAAAAGAAGCATATTTAGAATGAGAGATAGTAGTAGTGGGGATGGAATTAGAATCACTTTGGTCGGCCTCTTAGCAAAAGGCATAGGAGCTTCTTCAATCGAAAAAAGATGCATTTAGAGTGTTGTTGAAGAGTGGAATTTTTTCAAAAAGAAAATGGTTTTATGGCTATGCATTTGTTGACTTTGGGTTGTGTCAACTAAAAGTTCAGTATCACTTAAAAAAAAAACCCAATTAATAATTAATGTTCGGATATGTATAATATTGTGAATGAATATCTTCCACATCCTAAGATTCTAATCGCCAATTTTCTAGTGGTCCACTACTACTACCCGCATGGCACCTATTATATACTCTCTCCGTCCAAAATTTCTTGTCCACTTTCACTATTTCAAGACATCTTGAAAAATTATCTGTATTTTTAGATGTGTTATGTGTTTGATATGCAATATGAATTTTATTTGTTAAATTTTAATTATTTCTATTAAATAAGATTTTCAAAATTCGTAGAAATTATAGATTGAAAATTGTAAGCAATTTGAAAATGATGCGTATGCCGAGAAATGGACAAGAAATTTGGGCAGACAGAGTATTTGTTTTCTTATTTTTTGGTAAGTAAGTATTTGTTTTCTTTACTGTATGCTAAATATTTTAATTAGGTGGAGCAGGAATAAATTAACTTATTTTTCATAATCCGCTCATTTAGTAGGTCGCGATGCATTTAATGTTCAATCAAAAAAACAAGTTAATTAATTGAAGATCGGCAAAAGCTTGGTCGAATTAGATTTGTCTGAAATAAAAGATAAGATCTTGACGTTCTATTTCTCACGTGAAGAATATGATTCAGTCAACTAGATAACAATGTCCCATGAACTTGATTTTTCGTATGGACGTAAAACACATCGAGACTTACAAAAAGAATTATTTGGATCGCCAAATGGACTCATCAATCCCATTTTGTGGTACATGGGGGGCCACAAGAGATCGAGTTTAATATGGGTCAATCGTGATTTGTGTGAATCACGATTGGCCCATATTTGCGATATCTATATATGAAGCAAATCATTTTTTGCAATTCTCTTATTTCTACACAAAGTACAATCACTTGTTCGAAATTTTTTCGCGATTAATTGGGTGGAATTTATTTAGGAAAAGTTATGTCTATTGTTTCACGGTTTGAAAGTAAGGGTGAGATCACGCTAAATTCTTTGTCTTCAGATAGACGTCAACATAACACTAACTTTGCCGTTCAAAAAAACATAACACTCATTTTCACTAAAACAAAAAATCGAACTATTTAGACAACACAGTCAAGCGAAATAAGTTGTCTTAGACAGTGGGTATTTTTTATCTTAAATATCGAAAATACCATTTAGACAATAACGTGAACTCGCCAAAGGTGCAAAGTTGCATGGGTTTATTACATCAGTCATGGGTCTAATTGCCCATCGGCTTACATAGCCTTTTGGAGAGAATGGATCGAAATACAAGGCCCAAGAGATTCAAATGGGCCGGCCATGACTTTGTTTTATGGAGTAGTATGTTTTGTTTTTTTGAAGCAAGTTTTTTTTTTTTTTTTAATAGCAAAGAAAATCTAATTATCATAAAGATAAGAGAATGAAGTCATTACCGAAAGCAAATGCATTGAGAGAGCCCGGAAGAATATAATATTCTCCTAGTACTACAACTCGCATAACTTAGTTGACAAGATGTCCACAAAACACATAATGCTTGAACCCCACAGAACTAATTCTTTCACACGCTTTCTGATTTCCGAGCACCAACAACACCCAAGAAAATATCATAATAAGGGGTTGTTTGGCTTAATAAGTTAAGTGGCTTATTTTTTTTGTCCTTATTCAGTTTTTTCGCATTTGTTAGTTTTTCGTTAATTTTTTGAAAATTATTGCTTCATCATAACAAGAAGAATCTAAAAAGTAAAAAATTACGATCGAAATCCATTTTTGTTAATAAAGATGAAAAAAAATGGCTTATTAATTTATTTTTGTCTTTATTAAAAAAATAAGGTTTCAATCGTAATTATTTACTTTTTTAGATTCCTCTTGTCTTAACGAAATAATAATTCACAAAAAAATAACGAAAAACTAACAAATAAAAATAAATAAATAATAAAAACGAAAAAAATAAACCATTTAACTTATTAAGCCGAACATCAGTGCTTATGTTTCTCATCATGCTCTTTCGTTTCCCAAAATGTCAAGCCGATGTCGGCCGCTAAAAAAAAAAAAAAATCCTCTTGCAAACCCCTCAAATTCCTTCTCTGCAAATTCCAAAGCTGAGCCTTCTTGCATCCGGATCCGCTCGCCGCCAGCCGCTTGCCTGTTGCATCGCTAATTGGATGATGGCGCTCCACCCATCCTCGCCGCGGCCCATCATACCTTAAATTCCAACTCTCATTTCATTAATTGTTGCGGTATTGAAGAATGTCCCATCACACAAAAACGATCAAACGTCAATAACTCCAAATACACCCGATTAAAAATCCTAATAACCCTAAGCACTCAGGAAAATCTATGCGGAAATGCAAGCTTATTAAAAAAAAAAACTATTAGCCTCAAGATTCAAGATTTTGATGATAACAAATATATCTTTATTTAAGTTAAATTAGTCAATTGGGCTTCATTACGGATCAAAAAAACAAAAGAAAAGAAAAGAAAATTTGGGCTTCATTAATGTCATATTGTTTTATTGGGCTAATTCAATTATTAATTCTCTTTGGAAGGATATATGAGAAATTTCCCTCAAGCCCAAGTATAAATTAGCTAATCTCTCAATGGGAGCTGTATAGAAGGATGTGAGCCTTGGAAATATAGAAGGAAATCGAAAGGGAAAATAACGGCCCAGGACGTGTTTTGATAACATTCATTAAGGACATTTTGTTCATTAACAGATGTTCTTAGCATATCCTTAAAAGGTATTAATTATCAAAATACGGCCGTCATTTTCCCAAATCGAAAGTCGAAGAGGGCACGAACGGGGTCATTTTGAAGCTCCAGTTGCATTACATTTAAGTAATTGTTGCATTGATACAGTTTCGCATAAAAATAAAAAATAAAGAATGCGTCCGCCATTTTCCCAAATCGAAAGCCGAAGAGGGCGCGAACGGGGTATTGATACAGTTTCGCGTAAAAATAAAAAATAAAGAATGCGTCTGCCGGGAGTCGAACCCGGGTCTATTGCTTGGAAGGCAATTATCCTAACCGTTGGACTACAAACGCCTACTTGAGGAGCTTCTCCATAATAATATACTTAAATTTGTGTCTGCTCTGCCCTTAAACAAGCTTTTTTTTTTTCCCTTTTCTTTTCTGCCCTAAAATAACTTCTATGGTCCAAACAAATCATTCAGTTTCGGTTCATTGGTGGGTTTACTCATTATAAACACACAATTAATAAAAGTTCAATTCTTGGTGTCAAGTAAAAGAAAGAAATTTTTAATAATTTCATAGTTCGGCGTGAGTGGTCTGCCTTTGACCAGTCTAGGTAGAGAATTAACCAAGATGTCCACAATGCACGTAACCTGACCCGGACTCACGACAACTCTTAGACCGTTTAAAAAGAAAAAGGAAAAAACAAGGTGGACAATTTTCTTATTCTTACCCCTCATATACACCAAAACAAGGTAGATTTCTGTTGAAGAACCAGTTATGGCAACCACATGTCTCCCTCTCTCTTCCATCCTCTTTATGTATGTCTTCTCTCCCAGTCAACACCTCACTAACCCACATCCCTCACTTGAACTCCACCAGATCACATAAACTCACCCCAACCCATCTCACAAACCTCCCAGAAAATGGAAAAACTTACCCAGCTCTCCACAAGTCTTATTTCAAACATATATCTGCACTCTCCAAAGATGGCCAGATTCAAGAAGCCGTGGACCTGTTCACTGAAATGCAGTCCAAGAATTTCCCAATTGGACCGGAATTCTATGCTGAACTCCTTCAGGGTTGTGTCTACGAGCGTGACATCTTCATGGGCCAGCAGTTACATGCTTTGATCATAAAAAATGGTGAGTCTTTTGCAAGAAATGAGTATGTTGAGACAAAACTGGTGGTTTTCTATGCAAAATGCAGTCTTTTTGAGGCTACGGCCCGTTTGTTTTGCAGAATTAGGAAACAAAATGAGTTTTCTTGGGCTGCCATAATTGGGATGAATTGTAGAATGGGTTTTAGGGAAAGAGCATTGTTGGGTTTCTGTGAAATGCAAGAAAATGGTATTTTGGCTGATAATTTTGTTGTTCCTAACGTTTTGAAAGCGTGTGGCGCTCTCCAGTTGGTTGGATTTGGTAAGGGGGTTCATGGGTATGTGCTGAAGATGGGTTTTGCTGAGTGCGTATTTGTTGCAAGTAGTATGGTGGATATGTATGACAAATGTGGGGTTTCGGATGAAGCAAGGAAGAAGTTTGATAAAATGCCAGAAAGAAATGTCGTGGCTTGGAATTCGATGATTGCGAGTTACGTTCAAAATGGGATGAATGAGGAAGCCATTGAGGTCTTTCATGATATGAGAGTGGAAGGGATGGAACTGACTCATGTAACTGTGTCAAGCTTTCTTTCAGCTTCGGCTAATTTAAATGTTGTAGTAGAGGGTAAGCAAGGGCATGCTATAGCAATTGTAAATGGGTTTGGTTTAGATAACATTTTGGGAAGTTCCATTATTAATTTCTATGGCAAAGTTGGGTTGATAGAGGATGCTGAGTAAGTTTTTAATAGGATGGTTGAGAAAGATGTAGTGACATGGAGTTTGCTGATCTCCTCTTATGTGCAACATGGTTTGGTTGAGAAAGCCCTCAATTTGTGCCGACGGATGAGACTGGAAAACTTTAGGTTTGATTCTGTGACTCTGGCATCATTACTTTCTGCTTCAGCTAATACAATTGACATAAAACTTGGCCAAGCGGGCCATTGTTATTGCATTAGAAACAACCTTGAATCCGATGTTGTGGTTGCAAGTAGCATTGTGAATATGTATGGCAAATGTGGAAAATTCACATACGCAAGAAGAGTTTTTGACTCTACGAAAAAGAGAGATCTTGTGTTGTGGAGTACATTATTGGCTACTTATGTAGAAAAAGGTCTAAGTGGTGAAACCCTGAAGTTGTTTTATCAAATGCAGCTAGAGAGCGTTCCATCGAATGTGATGTCATGGAATTCGATGGTTCTGGGATTCATGAGAAGTGGAGATGTTGAAAAGGCCAAAGAGATGTTTTCACAAATGAAATCTTTTGGTTTTAAGCCTAATCTTGTTACTTGGACTACCCTAATTACTGGCATGGCTCAAAATGGCTTTGCTGACGAAGCGATTCTACTTTTTCAACAAATGCTAAAAGAAGGAAACATAACAAATGCTGTAAGCATCGTTGGTGCTCTATCCGCTTGCTCAAACATAGCAACATTGCATGTTGGACAAGCCATTCATGCCGTCATTATTAGGCATAGCATGTTTTTGTCCATTCCACTTGCGACTGCTCTTGCGGATATGTATGGTAAATGTGGATGCATTGATCAAGCGAAGAAAGTGTTTGATATGGTTTTAAGGAAGGAGCTTCCTATATACAACGGACTGATATCTTTCTATGCATTACATGGCCAAGTTGAAAAAGCCCTTGCACTGTTTAAACTCTTTCAGGAGGAAGAAATTGAACCAGACAACTTAACTTTCCCTAGCATTTTGTCGGCATGTAGCCACCTTGGCTTGGTAGAAAAAGGTTTTGAGGTTTTTGGTGATATGATTTCAAAATACGAAGTAAAGCCAAGTATTGATCATTATGGCTGTTTGGTTAGTCTTCTTTCTCGACATGGGAAGTTGGATGAAATGCTTACTCTCATCCTCAGGATGCCATTTTACCCTGATGAACACATACTAACGTCATTGCTGGCTGCTTGTAAAGACAACGAGGAGTTGGAAATCGGGGAACACGTATCCAATATGTTATTCAAATTAGAATCGGATCACTCGGAAAATTTTGTCGCGCTCTCAAAACACATATGCAGCTGCAGGGAAGTGGGATGAAGTGTTGAGAGTGAGGGCTTTGATGAAAGGAAATGCCATGACAAAGAATCCAGGGTGCAGTTGGATTCGAATCGGGGGAGAGCTCCATGTTTTTGTTGCTGGTGATGTATCCCACTTAAAAACAAAGGGAATTCACTCCATGTTAGCTCTGTTAGGAAAGGAAATGCAGTTGGTGCAGTATGTTCAAATGTTTAGGAATGATGAGATTTTGTACTGTTGAAGAAAATAAAATGGTGCTGAATTGCAACTGAAGTTGAGATGGATAGGACTCATCATTGGGGCTCCGTGTAGTTGAAGTCCTTTTAGTTGATATGTGGCCCTCTGCTGGGTTTTCTCACAGAGGTAGATCTAGCATCTTGCCATTAACTTATTTTTCCAAGTAAAAAGAGAAAGAGATGAATGCAAAGAGAAATTGTTTATATACTGTTTTGTAATCTTGTTGGTGGATAAATCATGTGGTTTTTGGGGCTAGGCTAGCTATGTTCTTGAAAGAGTCTAATCCTATGAACTAACTTCTTTTTGTTTTTCTAGATGTGTTTGTGGGAGAGTACATACTGTAGAATAAAAGACCAAAAAGAAGATAGTAACATTCATTACTGCCCAAACAAAATTTAATAATGCCTCATAGAAATTTGTAATGCACAATGGTTTCCTAGAATTCATCTCAATAAATAAATAAAATGGTTTCCTAGAATTGTTGCCAGCCTTTAATTCAAATTCTTTGTATTGGTATCTCTCTCTCTCTCTGAGTTTTTAAAATGATCCTGTTTGAATAGTACAATGTTCATAATGGGTGTATTAACTAGTGTGTTTAATTGTGTGTTAAGACTTAGCAAACAAAAATGTATTGTTTGTGCCACAATACTTGCATTAGTTTGTGCGTTAGAGTATGTTAAATCTTATAGTGTGCTAGCATGTGTGCCAATTTGGTAACTATGCTAGAAAACAATAAATGAGTCTTATCTCTATAATTCAAAATGCAACCATAAAATATACTAATGTCTATTACTCCTAATATACACTTGTGAGACCCATTTTTTATCCTAACACATATTTTAACATACAAATTTACCAAACTCATTGTAGATATTCTAACACATTCCTATGTTAACAATGTCTAATACACATTTGTGAGATCCATTTTTATCTTAATACACATCTTAACAAACATTTTAAGACACAAATATACTAAACCCTATTGCAGATGCTTTCAGACTTGTAAATCTTTTTTTTTTTTTCTCAAATTTGACTGAATGTCGTGTAAATTTTTTAATTTGAGATATGACACTCTCTTATGAGCAAACTAAAATTGAGTAACGATTTGACTCCCACTTTTGAGTAAAGACTCAATCTTGATGAATGTTTAAGTGAGCGTGGATGGAGTTTTGGAAGAACTTTTCTAGTGAATATAAAAATACGAACAGTTTCGAAAAAACTCAGACTCAACTAGTAAAAGCTCAGCTCATTTGTATAGATTCGACTTGGTTAAAGACGTTCGTTAAATAAATTAGATAAACTTGACTTGTTTAGGCTTGTTTACCAAAGAGTCAAGCTTAAGCTCAAATTTTAAACTTATTTAATAACTTAGTTTAATTTGAACACTATAAAAGTCAGCTCATAGACTCTTACCGCCTGTTTGGATACCGGATATTGTACCCGGATTTGCCAAGAAGCCGGAGATGTAATCCCGGCCCCACACATATCCGGTGTTTGGCTCCAATTTTCCTCTCCCGGACTTGTTTACTGTTCGGACTACATATCCCCCTTCCCCCGGATTTCACCCGGATTTGTAACGACACCCCAAGTCCTGTCGTTAGCAAATCAGGGGATTTTTGGTACCATTCTGCCCCTGCAAATCAAGGGTGTTGTGTTACCTTTTCTTGCTAGAAAAATCAAAGAGAGAGAGAGGATTGCCCCGTCATCGGTGATAGTGGGTCGGAGCAACCATCGCCGTCGGTGATGGTGGACGGGATCGGGGGGAGAGAGAGAGAGACAACCTGATGGACGGGATCAGAGGCTCTGAACCTGATGGACCAAGATCGAGATCGGAGGCCACCTCTGTTTCCTTCCTGAGCCACCGAATAACTTTGGGGAAGAAAATGCACTGTTTTCCCCTTCTTTTTTTATTTGAAACGTGAAAGTAATTCTAATCAAATAATGAGGTTTAAACTTTTTTAGAATTTTAAATTTTTCAGGTTTTTTTCCCGAAATTTGTTTTAATAAAAAGGGAGTCACAAAACATTTTAAAGATTTATTGAATACCTTTTATCCCATATTTAATAAAATTAACATTTTTTCCATTAAATAACTAAAAGGGGGCAATTAAGTCATTTGACACCTTATGCCATCATATCCACCTTCCAAATTCTCATTCCCAAAAAATCATCCAAACACAACGTTACAAATCTACCATTCTTAACATATCACTCCTTATTACATATCCACCTTCAAATTCCTCTCATTCTATATCCACACAAAATAAATCCTCCATCCAAACGGGCCGTTACCCGAGAGAAGAGAAACATCTGGTGGTAGTTTTTCCTCCACTGTCTTATCACCCACAAAGCAGCCCAACTTTTTTTTAAATCAAACAAAAAAGCACAGCTTGAACGAAGCACAGTAGCAAAAGCCAAAAAAAATCGTAACATTTTCTTCGCGAAAGATAAAGAAGAACCAATTTCACCCCTCTTTCCTCTAATCGACAAGGTGGACGTGAATCCTCCTTCAAGTAAGCATTTCTCGATTTCCTCGATTTCTTTTGTGCTTCTTTTAACCTTTTTGTGATTTTTCGTAACGTTTTTCAATGATTTGCTTATCATATCTGTTTCGCCGTATTGATTGTTCATTTCCTATAATTCCAGTACATTTTGCCTATAATGAGTTTAACTGTTCAAATTCAACTATTTAAAGCTTGAATTGAACTACTTATGAACTAACCCGCCACCCGTTTGATGAAAACCCAAGATGGGTTGATTTGTTCGAGTGAAATTCATACATCTGTTTTGAAGTCTTTTGGCTTTTTGGGGTAACCAGGCATAATCAGGCTTTGTGAATTTTACAAGTCCAAGTAGGAGTCAGGTGAACCCAGTAGAGCAAGGAAACAATTGTGCTCGATGTGGAATGATTGTGTGGATAGAAATGAGTCAAATGAATGTTCCTTTGATGGTATTTTTAGGAGTTTTTTACGTCAAGAAGTTTTGAAGCTCCAACAAGGCTGATGTGAATGCAAAAGTAGTACTCGAAAGCACAAACACTCAAACACACTGGATTTACATGGTTCGCCCAATACGGGCTACATTCAGAGTCTCTACTGCTACAGCGATATGTGGGGTGGCCAGAATTCTATCAAATTCGCAATTGACATTTTGGATTCAGGGAAGGGGATGCATCTGAGTTTTTTTTGTTCTGGTAAATCAGCTTGAAATATAAAAAAAGGCTAACCAAATATTCAGCCTACAAGAGGCATACCCTAGGAGGAAAGAAAGAAAAGAAAAGAAAAGAAAGAAAAATATAAAACCTATGCCAAGCGGCTACAAGGTTCTAATAGATAATTACACCACTAGGTGTTTCTGGCCCATCTAAGAAGAGGGAAAGAAAACAACCAAACAAAAATAACGTACAGCGGGATAAACAAAAAGATTGTGCAACAGCATCTTAGGACCCATAAAATGGAGCTCTTGAAGGATGCAACTGAGTTTTCATATGCTACAATAATATAACCAAGGTTCAATCATATGAAAAATTCCAACTTTTGATGTGAATGGTACCACGAGGCTCCATAATTTGTAACAGTAAGTGTGGTATGGATGGCTGTTGGGAGGAGCAAAATAGATGCTACTCATTCAGAGGGTCCAAGTAGTTTTACAGTTACTTTATTTCACTAGAACAGTGAAAACTTGAAGGGTTAATCTTTTTCAGAATAGTTTTTATTTTTTAATCTTGTAGACTCATTGGAGCTTTATCTTAACTTAGGGTGTTGTCTTGTTTATATATCTTCTGTGCTATGAGGTGCACCAGTTCTGATGCCTTGAAAATTATTTTCAACCCGTCAAAACTAGTTTTTGATAGTGAATATTTCTTTTGCTTTCTCTTGCAATGAAGCTATAATCCATTGGACACTCTTAAGGATTATGGTTCATAGGTTTCCAGCTGCATCTTTAGCATCATGGAATGCATCTCAGAGGGGTCGATACTTGTTATCTGCTTTTCACTACCATTATACCTTATGGGCCTGTTTATTTGACTGGACTCATAATGAAGGGGTATATAGCCTCTTAGGACAAGTAATCCTATTGGACTAATAGTGATTCAGTGAATCAGAGATTTCCTCATTAATATCTCTCCCAAGGTATGATATGTCCCATATTATTCTCAGATTTCATGTCTAGTGGATACTCGCTCGTGAACTCAAAAGTTTCAACCAGACATAGGATATGTAGTCCCCTTGGATTCATAGTCCAAACTGGTACTCAAATCCGGGCAAACAAACAGGACCCTATGTTTACTTTGTGAAAGGGTATTAGTCTGCAGACTTAACATGAATGTGGATTGTATGACTCGGAAACTTGAAAGCAAAAATTGACAATGATTTGGACATTGTTGCCCAAGATGGCATATGCTAAACCAGCATGTTGTATGCATTTGCTTTTGTAAATAAACAAACAGGATGTTTGCAAGTTTCCAACTTTAGACATTGTACTTTTTTCTCGAAACATACGCAATTTCGTTTCCAATTTCAGGTGTTTTCCTTGGCATATTGGAGCATACCAGGCCTCAACTGGGAGCCTCTAGCTCATATTCTCCTCGGTTGAAGGTTTTCTCGCTCGTTCTTCTTGACTCTGCTTTATCAGTTTCTGTCTCTTTGCAAATTATGTTGAATAATTTCAGTTTCTTTATTTTTGC